>SZWC01003495.1:18793-60440 GCA_023375785.1 Penium margaritaceum
ACACACACACACACACACACACACACACACACACACACACACACACATTCACTCACTCGCGCGCATGCACGCACGCACCTACGCACGCAAGCACGCACTCATACCCACGCAAGCACGCACTCATACCCACGCATGCACGCACGCACGCATGCATCCACACACTTGTACCAACGCGCACGCTGCACTTGCACGGCACACACATGCACATACACAACACTTGCACCAAAACACAACACACATACACACATACATCCAGACCACGCACAATGCTACAAACACGAACAACCTCACAAGACAGCCGTCGGTGCACAAAGATCCAGAGGGTCTCTCCCTGCTAGTGTCATGAAAGGGACACTGGCGGCAGTATCTCTGCCATTGCACTCGAGCAGCCTCGAGCGAGATGGCCAAGGCTGTTTAATCTGTTTGGCGAAGTTCTCTTTTCCATCCCAACCACATGGTTGACTGATCCGACCTCACCTTAACCTCAACTCATCCATCCAATTCCAGAAAAACATGACGTTTGGTAAGTTTGCTTCCACATCAACTTTCGGTTCCCTTTTTATTTCAGGTCTTGGTTTCAATGAGGCAGGTGAAGCTTTTTCTTGTGCTGTCATCAATTCTGCGCGCAACATGTCCGGATTCATTTCTAGTTTCAACCGAAAACAATCTAAAAGCCAACCATACGTCACCCAACTTTGACCAAGAGGATCCGAACCCAATCCGAACTGCTTGGCTCCAGACCGAAATCGGACCCAAACTGTCACCAGTTTGCATCCCTTTCCGTTCAGTTGGACGGTTTGAATCTGTATGTCCTGGTCATTTGAATTGAACTGATTGTAGAGCCTTGGCAATTGCATTTCTGGTCGGGATAAAAAAGACACTATGGATTATACTGAACCATCCAAACAAAAGAAGTTTCGTGATCCGGCTGAATCCTATCCTTGCCTTCTGCCTGCCACTGTGCGGGGGAGGTTGGGGAGGGGGGGCAGTGCAGCTTGTTCAACCTGAACTCGTTCTGCGTGGGGCTTCAATCCATTCCTTCGCTTTCATTACAAGTAACAGCTTCGCCTTTCAGAGCAGAAGAACAAATTTCGATCTCGCCACTGATGTCTGCATTCTGCACCACATAGGGGATACTTGCGGAAGTGGCAGAAAGGGGGAGTGAGGGTAGGGGAGGGGAGTGGGAGGAAGGGAAGGGAGAAGGAGGGATGGGGAGGAAGCGGGGGAATCCCTAACCTGGTGGTCGTCCTTGGGTCCAGCAGGCGTAACGGAGACACTCTCGAGGTCAAGCAGCAGGTCGTATCGGTTGGTGCATGCGAGCGAGTGAGGGTCCAGAGTCACCAGCGCCGTCGGCGTCACGCAAAAAATGCGCCGGTACCTCCCACGCCACGACGAATGCTTTGTGGCGAAACACCGCACCACGTACTCCTCCTCCTCCCCTGCTGTTGCGCCGCCTCCTACTCCTCCACTTCCCCCACTTCCTCCTCCTCCTGCTGCTGCTGCTGCTGATGAGGGTCTGCCTGCCATGGCAGCTCCTGGAGCAGGTGCTGCCTTAGCCGCAGCCAGTTGCTCCTGTTGCCACTGCTCCCCCTCCTCCTCCTCCTCCCCCTCTTCCTGCTGCTGCTGCTGTTACTGTTGCTGCTGCTGCTGCCGCTACCACAGCTGCTGCTGCTGCCGCTGCCACAGCCGCTGCTGCTGCCGCTACCACAGCCGCTGCTGCTGTCGCAGCCGATAAGGAGGAGGATTAAGATAATGATGCTACGTACTCTTCAGGCGCGATGAAATTCCAAGGAGGGGGGCGCTGGAGATTCGGCCACAGGAAACAATTCAGCTAAGCGGTCGGTTTAGTCTTTTCAGAACGCTTTGCGACAGGTTCGAAGAAATTTTGGCACGGTTCGGCGGAGCCATCGAGCATCACGTTGAGTACAATTCGAAGACAGGCCGTGGCGGCCATCCTCTCAGCCTCTCCCTATCTAGCTTCTGTCAGCAGTCGAGTTCCGCGGCACCCAGACGACGGCAGCGGCAGCTGTTTCCCGCACGGATCTTGAAAGCAACGCTCAGTCGTGTGAGTCATAGCCAGGGCACTGTCTTGTCGTTGTCCGATGAACTGGCGATTGCCACCGCTGCCGTCCGAAGCTTCCGTTTGCGGCTGCCACACCTGCACAAATTCGAGTTGTAGCAGCACTAGGGGCAAGAGCAGAAGGTGCCGTAGCGCCCGCTCAAGCGATACCTTTTTCCCTTTTTTCGGGTGTAACGGTCGCGCCAGCACCCGCGGCGGCAAGACATTTGCCTGCAGAGGTGAACAGCCTCATTTAGAAATGTTTTATGTAACCTCTGGTCGTGACTGACCAGAAACTTCTACATCTCATTTTTTTCATGGACGGAATGACCATAAACCCATCGCCAAAAAGAACATAAATCATTCCCCCTAACTAATAGATATTTTCATCCTTCTCCCATATCGTCGAAAAAAACCCAAAATTTCTTCTTCTCTCGAAACATTAAGCCTCATTCGCCCATTATGGACGAACGTGGCTTTCGTTTGAGAAAAACAAATGATGAACTCCCCTATTTTCTTGCAAGCCAGATTTTCAACGTTGCATGGCTCGCAGCGTCCACATGCTCATGTCACCTTTTTCTTCCAACAATCACAAACCTCTTTAAAGAAGGGTTTATGATTATTCATGGGTGTTTTGCGACAATTTTGCATGGGAGACTCCCTGTAGTAGGAGGGCCAGATCAGCCCTCCCTCCTCACTGAAGCGAGGGCTAGTTGCGCACCACCCCTCCCGCCAACAGGGGCTGGCTGGCAGCCACCACTTCTCTAGCCGCCGTGAAACTCGCTGTCAGCCAGCTAGACAGCCGGCGGCCAGCCAAGTGACCGGCCGGCCAAGAGCCGGCCAGCGGCCAGCCGCCGATCGCAGCCTCAACACAGTTGGCGGCTGAAGGACCGCGAGGGCCTCGAGGGCGAAGCCTCGTGGCCTCGTGCCTTAGCCCCCGCCCACCCTCCTCGCAAGCGAGCAAGCGAGGATGAGAGATGTGAGATTCCTGGCGCAAAATCGTCAGAGTGCCTCACGCGCAACGATTTCGTGCCAAAACGCCAAAAACATGAATTGAAATTCATTTGCAACACACTTCGACGACAAAAAAAACAGAATAACTTGTGCAAACGCATGAGTTTGAGACAAAAACGCACGATTTGGGTCTCCAAACCAGGGGTAAGGCTAAAGACGGAAATGGGCCACCAGAGACTCGAAACATTCGAGTCTCCCTGCTCTGGGTCATTGATGACGATTGCCCCTCCGTCCTGCGAAGGGGTAAGCCCTTCATGCGGGTTGAGAACGCGATTCTGCGTACTCCGACGACGACTTTCGAGCAAGAACTCAAGACTCAACCCGTTACAGTGGTATGAGAGCCTGACGACCCCCACGACTTCGGGTTCAACGGAAACGGCGGCTACATTGTATATAAAACGTTGCCAGCAGCTACAAGCAGCAGCAGAAACGTCATAACGGACTACGATGTCCATTCTAATCTGTTCCGAGCACCAAAAAGTGCGGTGGAAATCTCTTGAAGACCTCTACCTCGCCCTCCTATCTCCCTTGAGCTTCTCCTTCAATCCAAGGAGCCGGGTGGATTTTTCTTGGACAGGGTGGGGAGTGCCCATCCCCAAAAACCACCAATTGGCCTCATTTTTAAGGTTCCCTTCCCCTCTCCTTCATCCAATGATTGGATCAATGTTTCTTCCCAAGACGAGGAGCCCTCATGACTTGAGAGCACCCTAAAAAAAGAGAGGACAACACCTTAAAGATTTTTGGCGGCTTCCCGGATGCCGCCGGCCCAAGAAACACGTTGCCAAGGGGCGCGAGACGCTCAAAGAACACTCAAGAGGAGACCAAGGAAGAGAAGAAGACAAGGGGAGGACAAGAAGTTAGGAGAGGGAGTAAAGGAGTCACTAGGACTCGCTATATCTCCTTTCTCATTGTTTTTCCTTGTTTTGTGAGCATCACTCACATTCTGTTCCTCATTCCCTTGTATTTCAATACTATGTTTTACTAGATTCTAGTAGCTTCTAGTTGTCGGAAATCACGGCTTAGGAGTGTTGGTTTGTGTGGCTTCCACCGGTCACTGGCGATGACGCGATGATTATCCGTATACCCACTACTAGTGATATGGAATGGCGTTACCGGAGAGCATGACGACATGATCCATGGTGCGGACACAGTTGGCGCCAGGGCACCGACGAGTGGTGGCTCCGTGCACTACCAACTGCCAGACAGCTGCCACGACATTCCGGGTGCTTGCCGGGGTCCTTTCTGGTCTTTCTGCACACGCTAGAGTTTTCTCGGTGGACTGGCTCTCAAGCCCGATTTGCATGTTTTGCATTGTTTGTCCACCGATTGATGACGGACTTGTACGTGTGACCATTTGTAGCGTCCGACTCGAGATTCTGCATCTCTAGGCTTACATTGTGGTGCATTTGGATACCTATGCGTAGGTTAATGGTCAAAACAGTGATTTTAGGCCAGCTTTAGGACAAACTGACACTGCGCGTCCGTCACTTGCCGTGAGCCGCAGCAGGTGTTTATGTTGTGTTCTTGTCAGTTGTCATCTCTCCTTGCGATTACATTCAGATTTGAGCTTCTTGACACTTTGTGTGTGTCCCTACCCAGACCCTTGCAGTTTTTGCCTCTGACTTGTGATCGTTGTCACACGCTGACTTAGCGCTGACGCCTAGAGTCGCGGCAAGTGGTTCAAAAGGTTCCTAGAAGCTTCTCTTGGTATCAGAGCAGGCGAGCCACAGCTCGCGCCGGTGCACAGCAGAGACGCAATAGCACTAGCAATAGTGAGTGGCAACAGCAATAGCCACCCATAGAAGCAGCTACAAGTCCTGCGAGAACCCATCATAGGTACGTTGTAGCAGAGGCAACGGCGGTAGCTGCACGCAACATTGGTAATGGCGGCGGCCGTTTGAGCCACGTGCAACAGCAATAACCAGCGACGGCAGCAGCCACAGCAGCCGGGGAGGCAGCAGCAGCCGCAGCCACGACAGCCAATGCGGTAGCAGCAATCGCAGCCTCGCAGCTGAGCTGTCGCGTTGCAGCGGCAGCAGCCACACGGCTGCTCACCAGCAGCTGTGCATCAGCAGCAGGGCAGCACAATAGGAGGGCATCGCAGCAAGAGCGTGCCAGCAGCTGCTACGCAGCAGCCGCGCAGCTGCTCACCAGTTGTTGTGCAGTAGCAGCAGCAGGGTTGCGCATTAGCAGCGTGCCAGCAGCCGCTACGTAGCAGCCTAGTAGCAGCGTGCAGGTGTAGTGCGCAACACGGCCTTGCAGCAGCCATAGCGACTGCAGTGAGAGCAGCACTGCTCGGCAGCAGCAGCAGCAAGAGCAGCGGCGGCGGTGAGCAACTGCAGCGTGCAGTCGCAGCTGCACACGCGCATAGCAACAACAGCAGCAGCTCGTGCAGCAAGGGTAGCCAAGGCGGTAACATCACCTGCTGCTGCCCCCATTGTTGCGACGGGAAGCTGCCTTGCAGCTTTCCGCGGCGAGCTCACGACGAGCTTGCAACGAGCTCGCGGCGAGCTTGCGGTGATCGGCAAGCCCGCCGATCGACGAGCTCGCCGCAAGGGTTGAGCCAGGCACCCAAAAAGAAAAAAAAGGAAGGAGGGGGAGAGGACATGGGGGAGGGTCCCGAGTGGGCCACCCGAGAACAACCCCAAAAGGGGCACCCGAGGAGGTGGCACCTAAGTAAGAACAAAAAAAACAAAAAAAGGGGTGAAGAAAAAAAACTGGGTGCACCCACACATTGGTGCACTAACTCGTCGTCAGCAAACGACGACGACCGCAGCAGAAGCAACAGCTGCGTGAGACATGGCAGTAGCAGCAGCGGTGAAGGTGGTCAGAGGCCACAGTCGTCGGCTGACGATGGCAATCAAAGCAACAGCAGCATCGAAGGCAACTTGAGGTCGCACGGCAGCCACACGATAGACGCGTAGCAGTCGGACATGAACGTACCACCAGCGTGGTGGTGGCCGTCCTCGTGAATGCGTCACAGCACATTTGAGACATTGTGCTTTGATCGTCCGGTTCCCTTTGTGGCCGTGTGCCAGCGGGAGCGAGTGTCTTATACACTCACCTTGCCAGGCTCCTGAGATGAGCACACCGGCTTGGCAAGGGGCACAGCCGGCGCCTTGGCTCGCACCGACGTTGCAGGTGTGGCAGGCGCGTAGTGGTAGTTGCAGCCGCGGCACATGCCCCGAGCGTCCAACGGCTTTGCCTGCTACTTTTGCGGCGACCGACACCATGGTTGGTGCCAGTGTTGCCAGCGTCGTGCTGGGTGGCAACCTCCTTGGTTACGATCCCACCCTACTCCACTATCCAACTCAGAGACATTAGCTCATACCGTCGCACCCCTCAATGGAGCTATGGCGGTGTTGTACGCCGAGCTCCAGCGTCTGAAGCGCATGGTGCAACAGCTCACAGACCATGTGGTCTCTGAGCGGGCCATCGCCACCGTGCCGCTTCAGACACCCCTACCTTCATCCTCGCCATCCTCACATTCATCAGCTACATCACTTGACCATGCCACACCTCCCGACCTTAGCTGTACCTTTGATGCCCTTTGCTCTGTCCTGGAGTCAGTTGGAGTCATCCCGTTCGTTGACCCCTCCGCTTCTCTGCTAGTCCCTTCAACTCGGCGTTGTCGCGCTTGCACTCGGCACGCGAGGCAGCGGATGACACATTTGGCAAGACGTGCCCAGGAGGCAGCAGCAGTCGCAGCAGTGGCAGACGTCAGCACGGAGATGACTCTCTCGTCCCCAGTCGCAGGGTTGGTGCGGCATCCCTTCATAGCTTCTACCAGTGCGTCGGTCGAGGGGGGGATGGAGTGTCCGCTGACGACCACCGGAGAGTGCAGCATGGATGCGACAGATGGTGCTTCACGACAGGACGCTCTTAGTGAGGACGAGACAACCGAGGAGTGGTAAGACGTGGAGTCGGAGGCGGATGAGTGGTCCGGCGCGGAGTTGGAGACAGAGATAGAGATGGGGATGGAGATGGAGACTACAGTTGATGTAACAGAGACCACGACCACAGAGGCATGTGTGGCAGCAACAGCGGATGGGGTAGTAGTAGCAGTGGCAATGACAGCGGACACATGTAGAGCAGACGTCCAGGCAGTGGGTGTGTCGGTAGCCATCGACGTCGTGAAAGTAGCAGCAGTTGCATTCATTGCTACTGACAGGACGCCGGCAGTGGACGCGCTTGTTGGTGCATACACCACGATGGTCGTCGCTCCTATAGCAGCTGGTACAACCTGCGTAGGGGTAGACGCTCCCTCAGCCACAGCATCTGCCATTGCAGATACACATGTGGAGGGGGTACCCGGAGAGGCAGGAGACGTCAAGGTTGCCAGCACTTCTGCTATGGACAGTGCCATTACGGTAGCTGTCTGTGGAGGCACAACGGTCGCGGAGGACACATTTCGAGTAGTATCTGATGCACCAGCAGCCGAGCATACCCCTGCGCTCGAGCATTTACACTCTGCGCTTCGCGACCAAGAGGATACAGTCACACGTGCGGACAGGCACCTACAGGACCTCACGCTTGAGCTACGTGAAGCGAGCACACGTTGGAGCACCGCAGATACCGTGGGTCATCGGTTAGCAGTAGTAGACGTCGAGGATGTGTACACGCGCCTTGAGGTTGCTGAGTGGACATTCCACGGTGCAGTGTGGAGAAAGTTGGACTTGCACCGACAGTTGGAGCAGGTGATATCAGTGGATGCTTCAGCAGCAACGACCCGTGTAGGAGTAACTGCTACCGTGGCCCACACTGTTGAAAGTGGAGTGGTGGTTGTGCCCACGGCATCAGCTGAGCCAACAGCAGTCACCCCTACAGGCGCATCTACCGTGGAGGATACAGAGCGAGCTGCAAACCTCTGGCTCATACCTGCCCTGACCGGCACCGCTGACACCATGGCGGTTCCAGCCGGTGACACACCTACACACGTTCAAGCTACAGTTCGTGTACCCTAGGGCGTGCGCTCCGCGGTCGACGAGCAGGAGGTAGATGTGGCTCGAGCGGAGGCGCACGTCTCATGAGACGTGCAGGGTCTCATGGTCGAGCTTCGAGAGGCCAGCAGCCGTTGTTACACTACGGATGTTCCAGCATGGTAGGCTGCCGAGGAGTGCGTGGAGGATGTGCGCACGCGTCTCGAGGTAGCTGAGAGGTCTTCACAGGATGCACGTCGGAGACGGGCGGACGCTCAGCGGTAGGTGGAGGATTGGTTGCGCACCAGTGGTTAGGAGGAGCCCTGGGATACTGTACAGGCTCCCGATGATGGCAACAATGCAGCAGAGGTAGATTAACCGACGGATGCCGACGTCCGACCAGGAGTCGACGGCCGAGTGACAGGTTTGCCAGCAGTAGCCGGTGTCTCTACAGTAGCACCTCCTGCAGATGCAGATGCTGCAGATGCCGACACATTGTCTGGTGTCGATGCCCTGTCAACAGCTGGTGGCCAGGCGACAGATGATTCGACGGCTGACCTACGCAATGAGGTGGCAAGGCTGTAGGAGGCCGTGGCTCGTGCCGACGCGCAAGTGATTGAGGTCCACCGTCAGGTTCGTTCCACGACTGCCTGCCTACATGCCGCAAATGCAACCGCCCGACCGGTAGCTACAGCAGAGCTCGACGAGCTGTACACACATCTCGACACTACAGAGTGCGTATGGCGGTGTGTAGCTCAGCAACTAGCAGGCATACAGTAGGTGATGCAGTTGGAGGAGGCCCTTAACGCTACACCACTCACAACAGCAGGTGACGACATCGACGACGACGACAGAGACGACGACGACACCGACGATGACGCTCGGGGGTGAGGCTATGTGGGAGCACATCCGACTAGCAGCATTGTCACCCTTACTATTGTCTTGCAAGGGTGTGTGGCCATGGGGGAGCCAGCCTCTGCAGCCCAAGGGGCGTGTTGATGTGTGGGCTTCGGCCTGACACCCTTGTGAGGACAGCGTGGTTAGTTTGTGTCTGGCACATTGCTCCGGTTGAGGTTATGCTGGTCCAGACCCGTGCACTTGGTGACTTGTACCGGTGTGACGTGGAGACCCATTACCTCCAGGAGGTATGTATGTTCCATGCATGCGTGCAGGTGTGGTCAAGACCCAGACCCCGGAGACATGTTCGGAGGGTCATGAGGAGACCTTATTGCTTTGTACCTCTTATGTGATGTTTGGCACATGCGTGTGTGGATTATGTATTGCACGGTCGAGACCCGGGCACTTGGTGAGTTACACCACTGTCTCGAGGAGACCTTGTATTATGGTTAATGATTATGACGGATAGTGAGTTTAGCCCATCACTTGTCATTGCGGTGACAGCAATGTCAGCCAAGGGGAGTGTTGGTTTGTGTGGCTTCCACCTGTCACTGGCGATGACGCGGTGATTATCCGTATACCCAGTATTGGTGATATGGAATGGCGTTACCGGAGAGCATGACGACATGATCCATGGTGCGGACGCAGCTGACGCTAGGGCACCGACGAGTGGTGGTTCCGTGTACTACTAGCTGCTAGATAGCTGCCACGACATTCCGGGTGCTTGCCGGGGTCCTTTTTGGTCTTTCTGCACACGCTAGAGTTTTCTTGGTGGACTGGCTCTCAAGCCCGATTTACATGTTTTGCATTGTCTGTCCACCGATTGATGCCAGACTTGTGCGTGTGACTAGTTGTAGCGTCCGACTCGAGATTTTGCATCTCTAGGCTCAGACGGTGGTGGATTCGGATACCTATGCGTAGGTTTATGGTCAAAACAGTGATTTTAGGCCAGCTTTAGGACAAACTGACACTACGCGTGCGTCACTTGCTGTGAGCCGCAGTAGGTATTTATGTTGTATTCTTTTCAGTTGTCATCTCTCCTTGCGATTGTATTCAGATTTGAGCTTCTTGACACTCTGTGCGTTTCCCTATCCAAACCCTTGCAGTTTTTGCCTCTGACTTGTGACCGTTGTCACACGCTGACCTAGCGGTGACGCCTAGTGTCGTGGCAAGTGGTTAGGAAGGTTCCTAGAAGCTTCTCTAGGAGGACTAGTTTTCAAAATCCACGCCCTTCTACCAACGTGGCAGCCTAGGAAAATAGAAACTCAATTCATTATTGCCTCACCGATCGTGAGAGCAAGGAGATTGTGGAAGGCGATCCCTCCTTATAGTTGTGGGGTGATCACCACAACGTCTTTGACGTGCTAGTTGGACGAGCGATGAGATGGCAAGTGCCGGACCGTCAAAGACCAACAAGGGCAAGGTGGTGAAGGCCTCACCACACACCCTCAGCAGAATCCAAATCTTGAGAGCCGCCGTCGCGAGCACGGTTGCCAAACCAAAGGCAACCGATAGGCCGAAGCCAACCGGCGTCAACCACGACAAGACTGAAAAGCGTACGAAAGTGGAAAAAGTGCTCAACGAGCACGTCAATGTGCACGTACGTAACCTCCACCCGACGGCCAACACTCTCAAGGAGGACCACCCGGGAGTGGACCCCGACAAAGAGCATGACGCAGAGGATGGTGAAGACCATGAGGATCGCGATCATCCCCATCTTCGTGCGGCGAATTTGAGTCGATTACTCGAGAAGGGCAACGCGCTCGCCGCATCGCCCAAAGCTGTTGGCTTTCATGTATCTCTCATTCTATTCTGTTGTATCCTCCCGGCTTGTGTACATCGGTGTGCAGATGACTGACGGCGAGACTTGACGCTGCTAGAGTGTCGCTCGATTACGCTGAGGCCCCACTCACCGGTCGCTGGAGCCTCCTCCCTCTGGCAATGCGCTCAACTCCATTGGCAGGCCTCCTCGGTGGTCAGGCCCCCGGCAATCACTGCCACTGCAGAAGCTTTCTACATGCACCTAGCACTTTCTCTGGCTGTGGCATTGCATCTGCAGCATCATGCAGTGCCTAGGGTCCATGTCTCTTGCTGTATGGCCCTGTTTGGCATCGTTGACTCTCGTAGGCATTGCCTGGGTTCGGGGAGCCATAACTCTTCACTGCTATATTTCCAGCTGATTCTGACCGCACGACTGCGTTTGCAGCGGCGGTATTATGGTATGGTCCATTTTTCAGGCAAAACGAACGACGCCCGGGTTTTGGGCTGTCGGGCGTCTGGCAGTGCGCACCGAGAAAACCCTGCCTGCCAGAAAATAGGTCCTAGACTATTTTCTGATTGGCTGGTTAGCTGAGTAACAAGTTCTACACTAGTGGGGGGGGGAGCTAGAACTTGGAGGGGTCTCCCATTGTTGCTCATTCTTCATTCCTAATCAGTCACTTTCAGTTTTCAGCTGCTTTTTGGCGCTAACAGTGGTGCGCACGTTTCTGAGTAACAAACCCACAGAGTCTATAGTTAGACTCTAGACCAGCAGACTGAGGGGGCAGCAGACTTAAGCAACGAGCGTGAAAGCCCGCACGCTGCATCAACAATGCATGCTGCCCCAACCTTCTGCCTAGGGTTTCTAGCTTGGTATCAGAGCCAAAGCATAGCAGCAGCAGTGGAAGAATGGCGTACAGGTGCCAGACAATGTTGACGGACCCCCATACGCGCCAGTGGAGGGGAAATGCTGCCGATCTTTTTCCGGCAGCATTGACCCGCTTGGTGGCGGCGTCAGATTTTTACCCTTGGTCACTGGGCCAGGGGAAATGGTGTCGAAATTCTTCCGCAACACTGACCGCCACACGTGATGCGAGGAGGTGAGCAGCAGGCCGCGTCCAACACCTACGGGCGATGACGCACACTGCAATGACACCGAGGTGAAGTGACTGGCACCAGCACGCAACAGCAGCAGTCTGTAGCAGTGGCAACTGTAGGCAACGGTAGCGAGCAGTGGTAGCAGTAGCCAGCAGCAACTGCGTACAGCAGCAGTAAAAGATAGAATGCAACAGCTCACAACAGCCTGCAGTAGCAGCAACTCGCAACAGCAGCAGCTCGTAGCAGCACCAGCCCGCAGCAGCAGCAGTAGCAAGCAGTAGCAGCTGCAAGCAGCAGTTGCAGTAGCATGCAGCAGCAGCAGCAGGCTACAGCAGCCGCAGCAGCAAGCCACGGTAGCAGCCAGTTGCAGCAGTGACTATAGCGAGTAGTTGCCAGTAGCGGCTGCTGCTGCTTGATGCCCGCAGCAAGCGAGCAATGAGCAGTAGCCCGCTGATGCCAGCGTGCAGCAGTTCGCTACATGTGAGTAGTAGCTCGCTACCAGTGAGCAGCAGGCCTCTGCTTGCAGCTAGCAGTGGGCAGCTGCCCACTGTGACAGACGAAAAAAGAACAAAAAAATGCAAGAAGAAAAAATCCCCCACCCCTAACGCTTTGCTACCGTGGTTGCAGCAGCTGCTCTTGCTGTTGCAGCCGCCACAACAGCCGTAGCAGCTGGCAGCAGTAGTAGTTGCTCCTGCAAATGTAGCCGCAACAGCAGTAGCAGCAGCTGCAACAGTAGCATTAGCAGCAGCACCACCACCACCAATTGCAGAAGTAACAGCAGTAGCACCCACATCAGTAGCAGCAGTAGTAGCAGTAGTCGCAGCAGCAGTAGCAGTACCAACAGCAACTACACTAAAGGTCCCAACAACCTCCACTACTAATGTGAGCATCCCGGTGCTGATGTCACTGCTGACGTCATCAACTCACAAAAAAAAAGGGGGGCAAGGGGAGGGGGAAGCAAACCTAAGGGTGAACAAGACTTCCACCGCCCTCAGCAGACGTCACTATTGACGTCAACACCACCAAAAAAAATAAACAACAAAAAAGGGCATCAGAGCATGGCTGGTAGCCCCACTGGGGAAGGGTCCTCCTCTTATGGGGGGATCCCCACCCGCCCTTTCTTGCAACGACTACAGCAGCAGCATGAGCAGCGTCAACAACAGCAACAACAGCAGTGATTGTAGTAGTAGTAGACGCAGCAGCATGATCAGCAGCACCAGCAGTAGTAGCACCAGCAGTAGGAGCAGCAGGAGTAGCAGGAGTACTAGGAGCAGCAGCAGCAGCACTTTGGCATCGTTGGCGACAATCCTGGGCCCCTTGCTGCTCTTTAGCAAGAGCTCACTGCCCTGACGCAGCTCCTTGCGACACTAAAGCCGTTGGTCTCTCAGACTGCCCCCATAGCGCCGCCCTCCTTCACCCCTCCAGGGCACGCCAACCCAGTTGTATCCACTGCCACGTACTACTTGGCGTAGCAACAGACTTTGCGCCAGCGGCAGACAGTGACCTCCGTCCTTGGCCCCACTCTCGGTGCCGGCCACAGGCAAAAGGACTTTGAGACGCCGCCGCCGCCGCCGCTTCAGGCCGACAAGCAGTTATGAAGCTGGGAACTCAGCTTACAGATCTTGGGGCAAGGTGAGGGCCTGTGGGCATACTACACTCTGCCGTACGATGCCACCCTGGCGAACCAGTTATATGACGCTAGTCGTGCCATACATGCTTTATTCCTTGTCATCCCTCTGACTTCCCGCTTTGCACTCGAGCCCTTCTTAGACGACTTCACCACTAGCGCCACCCCGTACCCTGCTGCCGTATTACACGTTCTCACTTGTCCCCATTGCTTATCTAGCGAGGCTGAGACCAGCCGCTTGCTGCAGGAGTTCAACTCCCTGCACATGGGGGAGACCGAGACAATCACCTCCTACTGGCAACGGGCGGAGGACATCCTTGGTCGCATCGGCAAGTCTGCCCTAACCCCTCTGGCCGCGCTCCTCACCATCAAGTGCGGTGCCACCGATTCGTACGCGGATCTCTTCGTCCAATACCCTCATGACGTTCTCTCCACCATGGCGGTCCAGGGCTCCCTCATGCCCTGGGCATACGAGCTCTTCCTCCGGATTGAGGAAGCTCGTCTGGAGTCCCGACTATAGCGCACGGTGGCCGTCGACTCCCCTGTCGTCGCCACCCCTGTCATCGTCTCCATGGTCGTCTCCTCCCCCGCCGCATCTACCTCATCATCTTTGGGGAAGAAGAAGCGTCGCAATGAGAAAGGCAAGGGTCAACAGCAGCAGCAGCAGCAACAGCCGTCGACCTGGTCCTGCGATGGCGGCTCGGTCTGCCACAACTGTGGCCAGCCCGGGCACGGGTGGTACACGTGCCCTCTACCAATGGACAAGGTGCGCGTCATCGCCACCATGCGTCGCCAACGTGAGCGCTGTCTCGCCTCTGCCGCCGTAGTTGTCGCCGGCTCAGACACCTCGGCCTCGTCCAGCAGCTGCACCACTCCGGTTGCCTCGCTAGGCCCGCCGCCACCAGCGTCGCAGCCGTCGGCGCTGACACAGTCATCCTTCTACCCGGTCTCAGGCGCTGTCACCCCGCACTCCGTCTACACTCCTGGGCCATCCTCCCGCTACACCAGCTGGAGCAGTTCATCGTGCTCCAGCTCGGTCTGCCTCGCCCTCCTCCCTAGGGAAGTGCGAGTTGCATCACTTCTTACTCTTCTGTCCAGCCCTGCATGAATGAGACTGAGCTACGGTCATGCCCTGTTTCCTCATGTGTCTCGTCGTCTCTCATGGTCTCTACTACCCCTTCCCATGACGACGTTGCTTGGCTTGACGATTGGCAGTCTCGGTTTGCGCCTCCTCCCACCGCGTCGGCATCCCTTGCTTGTTGCCATGTGACCGTTAGCGATCTAGCGACCCTGGTCAAGGACCCTGTTGAGACCTAGATCATCGACTCCGGGGCCATGCATCATATGACGGCCTCCCGTGAGGCCTTTAGTATGCTCAATCCTATAGGCGATGTCTCCGGTTTCTGGACAGGTTCTGTCTAGGTGTTGCCTATCCGTGGTGTTGGCGTCGTTTGTTTCCGTGGTCTCTCCGGTGACGTCTTTCTGAACAATGTCCTATTCGTCCCTGGTCTTGAGCTCAGCCTACTGTCCATTACTGCTCTTGACCGCATGAGCATGGATGTTGTGCGCTTGCATGGTGTTAGCATGGTATCGTTGCGTCCGTCTGGTCTTTTAGTGCTGCACGCCACCGCCCGTGGCAACCTGTGGAATGTCCCTCGCAGCTCCTCCTCTCCTTCCGTCTCCTCTCCGCCGGCCGCCACAAGCCATGTGTTTGTCACCAGTACACTTTCTCCTCAGCACACTCGTCTCTTGTCCCGTCGCCTCTGCCACGTCCACACTGCTGCCATAGACAGCATGCTCCGCACCCAGCCGGCCAAGGGCCTTGACCCGGAGACTTTCCCCCTCCCGTGCCCCACTGAGTACATTGACTACGCTCAGGGGAAGATGCACCGGTCCACGTACCCCTTGTCTTTCTCCCGTACATCCGTCCCTCTTGACCTTGTCCATTTGGACATCATGGATCCTTTCCCCACCGAGTCCGTTGGCGAGCATGGTCGCTATGTCCTCACCCTCACTGACGACCATTCTCGCTACCGATGGGTCTTCTGCCTTCGGCAGAAGAGCGATGTCGCCCCCGCCATGCAGGACTGGCTTATCCTTGCGGAGCGCGAGTATGGCCGCTCTCTTTGCCCTCTATGCTCCGATCACGGTGGTGAGTACATGGGTGAGGCCACAACCTTTCTCGCCTCTCGCGGCATCCGCCATGAGACGTATGCACCTTACACGCCCATCTAGAACGGTGTCTCCAAATGGTGGAACCGCACCATGGCCGACGCCATCCGCACCATGCGCGTCGAGTCTGCTCTCTCCGATGGCTTCTATTTTGAAGCCATGGCCTACATGACCTGGGTCTGGAACCGGATTCCCCACGGTCCCCTTCCTTGCCAGTCCACACCGTAACAGCATTGGTTCGGTCAGTGCGCTGACCTCCGCACGGTTGGCGTCTGGGGCTGCATGGCCATTGTGTGGCTGTCCGCCCCGCAGTAGGGCGACAAGCTCGCCCCCCGCGGATGTCCTTGCACCTTGGTGTCTCTTGTCAGTCCAAGGCCTGGCGCTTCTAAGATGCCTCTCGGCATTGAATCGTTGAGTCGCGTCCGTTGGTTCCTCGGGGCCGGCAACACTAGCCGCGTCCGCAGGTCCCTCCGGGTGAGCAACCCCAGTCGCGTCCGCTGGTCCCTCTGGGCCAGCAGCCCCAGTCGCGTCCGCTGGTCCCTCCGGGACGGCAGCCCCAGTCGTGTTCGCTGGTCCCTCCGGACCAGCGGCCCAAGTTGCGTCCGCTGGCCCCTCCGGGCCAGCAGCTCCAGTCATTCCAGTCGAGCCAACAGCCCCGGTTAGATCCGCGAGTCCCTTCGAGCTAGCAACCCCATCCGCCTCCCTTGAGCTAACAGAGTCAGTGCCATCGCCTGCCCTACTACACTACACGCGTGGCCCAGACGGTAGCCTCCGACCCAGACCATCGGTGAGGGCGCAGACCGTCGCATTGTGCTTTGTGGTGCCTCGACCCCCGTGGCTCGACGTGTCTCCTCAACTCCCACGGTCGTGAGTGGGGATCCTGACACCAAGGCCCTCAGCTTGACCGCCTCGACCATCATATCAGACCTTCACCCGGGCTCCGCACTGGGCTAAGCCATGCTTCATCATTAGCATCGGCACGCTGTCGTGGCTGCACTCGCACGCATCCCACATGGGGCTTGAAATGCACACGCTCTCTCAGTCCGCTCCACAGCACGCCCAGAGGACCCAGACACCTTGCGCGAGGCACAAGCCTCTCTTGAGGCTGCACACTGGGACACTGCATGTGTCGATGAGCTCGCCGCTATTCTACAGCACCACGTGTACAACCTCGTTGACCTTCCTCCAAGATGGAAGGCCATCGGATCCAAGTGGATCTTTCGGCGCAAGTGGAAGTCCGACGGGTCCTTGGACAAGTACAAGGCCCGCCTTACAGCCAAGGGGTTTGCCCACATTCCTGGGGTCGATTGCGACCAGATCTTTGCCGCAGTTGGCCGGTTCTCCACAAGTCGGGCACTCTTTAGCCTGGTTGCCGAGCATGGGTGGGAGCTGCATCAGATGGATGTGAGCAACGCTTTTCTCCATGGTTCACCGGAGGGTGAGGAGCTCTACATGGTGCAGCCCCCAGTCTTCGACGATGGCACTGGGAGAGTCTGGCGACTGCGCAAGGCCCTCTACCGCCTCAAGAAGTTGCCTCGATGCTAGAACTAAGAAATCAGCAGCATGCTCCTTTGTGGCGGGCTCCAACGCAACACGCTGACCCGGCACTGTTTTTCAGTCCGCGAGGCTAGACTTTCGCATCTGTTCTAGTTTACGTTGACGATCTGCTCATTGCATCGCCAGACACGGCTGCCATCAAGCTTGTCAAGGACCTGTTGCACGCCGCCTACTAGATGGACCTCGGATCTGCCAGAGTCTTCCTGGGCATGGAGCTCAAGCATGATCGCTCCGAGGGCGTCTTGCACACCTCTAGGCCGCCTATGTCCAGACACTCTCCACCCGCTTTGCGACGGACCTCCCACTAGTGCCGAGCGCATCCTCACCCATGTCACCCGATGGCCTGGTGAAGCTTAAGAGTCCTGACCCAGCCGTTATGGGGGAGCCAGTTGATGTGACCACGTACCTGCGAGTCATCGGGTCACTGATGTTCCTGGCGACAATGACGCGCCTAGACATTGCGTTTGCCGTCAACCTCCTAGCCCAGTTCTCTCAGGATCCACGTCACCTCCACTACAAGGCCGCGATCCGAGTATTGCGCTATGTCGTCTCCACTCCTCGGCAAGGTCTCATGTTCTGCCGTCAGCCGTCTGTTGTCGCGATGGGCTACACCGATAGTGACTGGGCCGGACGTTAAGAGCCGCACAGGCTGGATCTGTCTAATTGGCGGCACAACCGTGTCCTGGCGCAGTGGCAAGCAAGGGTGCATTGCACGCAGCACTACTGAGGCCAAGTACATTGCTCTTGGCTCAGGCGCGTGTGAGAGTGTGTGGTTACGTTATTTGTTGTCCGAGTTGTGTCAGTCTATCGCATCCATCACGTTGCACTGTGACAATGAGAGTGCCATGGCCATCGCCAACAATGATGGCATGCATCACACACGCACAAAGCACATCAACGTTGAGTATCACTACGTGCTTTTATTGTTGCATGACGACAGCATCAGCATCGTGTGGGTTGAGACAGCACGGTAGTTGGCTGACTTCTTGACCAAGGCATTGAAGCGTGACTCGTTCAAGGAGGCTGTGAGTTTAGTCGGCATGCATCCGCGAGTGACTCTCTCTGTCCCTGCTTGCGTTTCTGCTTGGCCTGGGGGAGTCTGGTCGTTGACTGTGTCTCTGCCCGCACATGTGCACTACGCTTGTGAGTCATGGGGGAGTGTTGGTTTTTGTGCATCTCTCATTGTACTCTGTTGTGTCTTCTCGGCTTGTGTACATCGGCGTGCAGATGACTGACGGCAAGACTTGACACCACTGGAATGACGCTCGGTGGAGCTGACGCACGCTGAGGCCCCACTCACCAGTTGTTGGAGCCTCTTCCCTCTGGCGATGTTCTCAGCTCGATCGGCAGGCCTCCTCGGTGGTCGGGCCGCCGGCGGTCAATGCCACTGCAGATGCTATCTGCATGCACCTAGCGCTTAATCAGGCTGTGGCATTGCATCTGTAGCATCATGCGGTGCTTAGGGTCCATGTCTCTTGCTGTATGGCCCTGTTTGGCATCGTTGACTGTTGTAGACACTGCCTCGGTTTGGGCAGCCATAACTCTTCACCGCTCTTTTCCTAGTTGATTCTGACCACACGACAACGTTTGCAACGGCGATATAATGGTATGGTCCAGTTTTCAGGCAAAACAGACGAAGCCCGGGTTTTGGGCTGTCAGGCGTCTGGCAGGGCTCACCGAGAAAACCCTGCCTGCTAGAAAATAGGTCCTAGACTATTTTCTGATTGGCTAGTTAGCTGAGTAACAAGTTCTACACTAGTGGGGGGGAGCTAGAACTTGGACTATCTCCCATTGTTGCTCATTCTTCAATCCTAATCAGTCACTTTCAGTTTTGAGCTGCTTTCTGGCGCTAACACTGGCAAGCACATTTCTGAGTAACAAACCCTGAGCTTCCAGAGTTTGACTCTAGAGCAGCAGACTGAGGGGGTAGCAGACTTAAGCAACAGGCGTGGACGGCCGCACACTCCATCAACAACACATGCTGCCCCAACCTGCTACCTAGGTTTTCTAGCTAGCGTGCGGCGAATTCGAGTCGATTGCTCAAGAAGGGCAAGGCGCTCGCCGCATCGCCCAAAGCTGCATATAGCAACAAGGTTACCGAGAGCAACAAGGGCGTTGAAAGCAGCCACGCGGGAATTTCCCACGAGAACAAGCCGAATGACGTCGACGCAAAGGCAATTTGCGATGACCGATGCTGGCTTGAGATTTTGCTACTGAGGTGGTGGACCGACTCAAGATCACCACCGCCGGTGGAGGTACGGCACCACTCAAAGGAGTTGGGATGGACCCCCCTTCCTACCATGTGGCTGTAATGGGACAGGGCAACGTCCACTCAAGCGCTGACGATAGCCTCCTGCAAAAGGTGGGACTCCTTGGAGGCGTGTGCGCAAACCGTACCCTCCGTTAGTGGGTAAAGGCGCACGGACAATGCGAGGCCGTGGAGGCTATCGCCAATGCTCTGACGACATCAAAGCTCAAGTCCGCGTTCACCAACCTGCTTGCCCATGTCGGGCAGAGCATCACGGACCTCGACCGTGATCGCCAGCTGCAGCCCCTGGCCCCCCATAAGGCAAGCCGCCAATGCAAGGACCTCAACAAGGTGTGACAGAGTGTGACCCAGGTGCGGATGCAGCAGCAAGCGCATCGCAACGCAACTGCTAATTCCACTGCCGATGGCAGCGACGACTAGCCTATCTTGACGACTTCGGGGCCGGACATGAACACGTCCTTACTCCACATTGTGGAGATTGTCCGGAAGGGCGTGAAGGTGAACGACAAGCTGAACCCCATGGAGAACTTCCTACGCATCCACAAGGCTCCACTCAGTCTGCGGGGCGACCTTGTGATGACGCGGCTTGAAGACAAGCTCTTCAAGTACATGGTCAAGGACTCGAGTGCGCAAAGGCCTCACCTTGAGCGGTAGCTCATACCGTGGGAAGCCTTCTGCACAATCATGCATAAGAAGTGTTCCTAGTGTGAGGAGACGCAGTGTGCCTTCCACAAGATCAAGGACTTTAGGCAGCTGGGTAACTCGCTTGAGGCCTACTTGAGCAAGTTTATTGCACTCGTAGAGGAAGCCAAAAGCTTTACCGAGAGCAACAATAACCAAACCTTCAAGTACCCATAGTTCTTGCTCGTGGAGTACTTGTGCGATGGTCTTGCCAGCGAGATGCTGAAGGAAAAGGACCACCACAACTGCAATGGGCCAAGCTTGGACAAGTCGGAGGGCGTTTCAAGACCATATGAGCGAAGTTTATTCGGTGAACCCGAAACACTACTCAGATGTACGACCAAACGTGCGTGCACTACAAGGGCGCAATGTACGCATGGATGCTGTAGGGGCTGGAGGGATAGCCAGGCAGCGGTGTGGGGTCAAGGGCAAGCAGCCGGCAAACCCCCCAGCCAAGAAGACTGGAGGGAACAAGCTCCCCAACCACAAGCAAAGCGGCGACAATCATGAGTTGCAGGTGGCGCGCGAGCATCATAACACTACCTTTTGCGAGGGACTATGCCACAACTGCATGCAGCCTAGATACTTCAGGGCTCAGTGCCCTGAGACTGCTCGCGGTGGACAAGAGGCCGCGGCGTTAGCCGCAGCAGCAGCACCTCGTGGGGAGGGTGCAGAAGGAGGCCGCGGACAGGGCCGTGGACAGGGTTGCGGTCACGACAATGGACCCGGCCGTGATAACGGACAAGGCCGTGGGGCGGGTTTTCCCCACCCTTGAGTGACATTAGTGGGGACCACTCAGAGGTAAAACAGGATCAGGAGGGTGGGTTGATGTTTTCAGAAAAGGATGTTAAACAATGTGAGTTTTTGTCGAGTTCAAATTTCTCTGTTGTCTTCTCCCCTCATTTAACCTCATTCTACACTTGTTGATCGACATTGCCCACTAACTGTTGCATCACCAGACAAGATGCGTGACCAAATCTACTTATTGGTGGCGACACCAACTAGTGTGCAACAATTGTGTAACACAATTATTGAAGCAAACGTCCTCAAAGCAATGAGTTCAATCACGTTTGCGGTACCTTTAGTTGACGATTTTGACCCAGTGAAATTCATGGACTAGAAGGTGCTAGCCGAGTTCACACGTGTCCACAGGATGTGGACTCGAGTAGGTGAATCATGGGAGCTACATCGTCCATTGTCTTGATTCCATGTTTAGAACAAACTCGGTTGTCATCGTCAAGCATTTTCACTCGGAAGAGTGGAGAAAACATTACGATGTTGTTCAAAGGACACCTGGCTGGTACTCTCGTGAATGTACTTGCTAATACTGGAGGAGATGACTCATTTGTTAGCCTTGGCTTTACCCGACAGGTTGGCCTGAAGCACAAGCCATCAAATGGTACTGTTTTGGTCGGTGAAAACCATACGGTACCCGTGATCGGTACCTTTATAAAAAATTCTATTCAAGGGTACACACAGATTGTCACGTTGAAGGTACTCAACCTTTTTCACCCGTCTGACGTGGTGCTAGGCAATCCCTGGCTCCATGAAAACAAGGCTCTAATGTACTTTGAATCAAAGTGTTTGATCCTCTGAAAAAGGCAGCGTCGCTTTACGTTGATCCCAAGTACAGAATCATCACCGACCCGAGTCTAAGTCCATGCAAGTTTGTCTACGATGCAGGTCAAGAGACGCATTCGACAAGGATGTCGATTCTTCTTGGCTCAGTTGTAGAAAGTGGAGGACGACATGAAGGAAGACACGCCAACACAGATCAAATCTCTATTGGCAGAGTTTTCGGATGTATTCCAAGACCCAGTGGCTGGGCTTCCACCAGACACATGGGCCACACAATTCCACTGCAACCGGAGGCGACTCCTCCGTTCAGAACCATGCAACCCCTCAATCTAACAGAAAGGCAAGAGTCAAACGCCAAATCAAAGAGTACCTTACACAAGGATGGATCGAGCCAAGTAGCTTGTCGTCCGGTGTGCCGATCCTTTTTGTGAACAAAAAGGGTGGTGGTTTACGCATGTGCGTGGATTACCAGGTGTTGAACAAGCTGACGGTGAAAATTTGATTCCCCTTACCACGGATTGAGGACCTTTTAGACCAGCTCCAAGGGACAAAAGCATTCTCATCCTTTGATTTCTCTAAAGGGTACCATCAAATCCACATCACGGAAGATGATGTGCCAAAAAACACGTTTCAAATGCACATGGGACACCATCAGTTTCAAGTGTGATGCTTCGGGCTTACAAATTCCCCAACAACCTTCCAAGGAGAAATGAACCAAACGTTCGCCAAGCAACTCAGCCAATTTGTTTTGGTTCACCTGGACAACATCTTGGTTTTCTCCAAATCAATAGAAGAGTACATGAAACATCTGTACAAAGTCCTCGCAATCCTTTGGGAGGAGAAGTTCTATACCAAAAGTGAGCAAGTGGAAGTTTGCACAAGATGAGCTCAAATACCTTGGACATATTGTCGACAAGGACGGCACCCGTGTCGACCCACGAAAGGTCCAAGGCATTGTAGACTGGCCACGCCCGGAAAATGTTCGACAGATTCGGTCTTTCCTTGGCCTTATAAACTACTTTCAATGGTTTATGCAAGGGTATTTGACCCTGGTAGCACCGCTAACCAGGCTCACACAAAAAGACGTACACTGGAAATGGACATCTGATTGCGAGAAAGTTTTTCTCAAAGTCAAAAAGATTCTATCCACAGCGTCCATCCTAGCTCTTCTGGATCCATGGCAACTATAGGAGGTTCAATGTGATGCGTCGGTAGTAGGACTTGGAGCCGTCCTCATGCAAGACGGTCATCCAATTATGTATGAGAGCAAGAAGCTCATCCCCGTGGAGTCACGGTACACGACTACGGGTCAAGAGCTACTTGCGGTAGTACATGCTTTCAAGATATAGTGTTGCTACCTCAAGGGTACTGAATGGGGTGTGGCGGTCATGATCGAACATAACCCATTGGTGTTTTTCCAAACACAACTGAACCTATCAAGACAACATGCGCGTTGGAGGAAACACCTGAGCCGATTCTCGTCCACATGGGAGTATAGGCCACTATACATCAAAGTGGCTGATCCACTAAGCCAACAACTTGCGGAAGTTGAAGTAACCACCTAGATTTGTGAATGTTTTGTGGTCATTGCAACAGCATCAATATGAACACCAGAGCCCCCTCCACCTCTGTGGGAACCATTACGAGAGATATTTTTTTACAACGGTTTTGTAAACAGGGTCCAGATGGAATCCTATGTGGATTCTTGGTTTCAAGACTCTCAAAATCTGTCAAGTACGGATTGGTGGAGGCCGCAAGAATCTTTTGGCATGGAGTACAAGTTATTGTGCCAAACTCGGGAGACCTTCGAGCAAAGATTATCTCCCAGTTCCACGACCCGCCGGTCGCAGATCATGTGCGACCTCATTAGACCGGACATGCACTCTCGGACCACTATTGGTGGCCGGGGTAGAGTGTCGATGTTTGTAAGTATTGCATGACATGCGACTCATGTCTTTGGAATGAGATTAGTAATTAGAAGTTTGCTGGACAACTTTCCATTCCTGGGACTCCATGGGAGTGCGTCAGCATGGACTTCATTTCTAGTCTTCCCTACACGGCCTGTGGCCATGATGCAACACTAGTGGTTGTGGATCTTGTGATGAAGATGAAACACTTCATTCCTACAACCAGTGATGTGAACGCAAAGGAGACCGCTTGGCTCTTCTTTGAGGGTGTCGTAAAGCACCACAGCTTGCCGTTATGCGATATCTTCGATTGAGATTGAACTTTTGCTATTAAGTTTTGGCAAAAGATGCACGAGTACTTTGGCAGTGAGACAAAGATGTCGACGGTATTTCACCCTCAAATTGTTGGACAAACAGAGCACGAGAATCGCACTCTGAAATAAATGTTCCGCATGTACGTGGACCCTACCATGAATGAGTGGGACAAATTCCTAGCACCGGCATAATTTGCACTGAATAACTCAATGAACGAGTCTATATAGTTCACACTGTTTGTGTTGAACAGTGGTCCGTATGCAGTGGTGCCTATTGATTGGTGGAGAGTGGGACTACAGGAGGACAGGTTCCTTTTGCTCAAGTCTTTGCCATGCGCATTGACTCATTGTTACAGGAGGCAAAGGGTCACCTTCAAGGTTCTTAGCGACGACCAAAGGCATATTCCAACAAAAGTCACCGTGAGGTCTCGTTTGACATCGGTGACAAGGTTTTGCTTAGCACTAAGAGTCTTCGGCTGAAGTCGTCAAGGGCACGAAAACTTCTACCGAAGTGGATTGGGTCGTTTCCCATTGTTGCACGCATCAGGCCAATGGCATACCGATTGCTACTTCCGTCGAGTATGAAGATACATGACATGTTTCATGTGAGCCTGTTGGCTCCATACTGCTGACCTGATATGCCCCTTGTCCATAGCTGACATTTGGATAGGCACAAGATGGACTACGCATGCACTGATCCCTTGGAGTAAGTTCCCTAAGTCTGGTCCAGATAGACAAGGCATGCACTACTCCTTTGAAGCAAGTCCCCTTAGTCTAAACTGGATAGTATAGCCAGTAAACACAATCTAGGACAACTCCTTGTGGCTAAGATGTTCCAGAGCTAGTCTCTGGATGAAGAAGTCACTCGGTCAAATCTCAGCCCAGTGACTTATTTCCTTTGTGACCAAAAGGGGGGCACGAAGTTTCTAAGAGAAATCTTAGAACATTCCAAGGTCCTTCCTGGTGGTTGGTGCCACTTGGCAGTCACAAGAAGTGCCATGTAGGCAAGGGGGATGATGCAATCAATACTTCCCCCAAAGCGGCTTATCCAAGGAGTCACTGTGTGCCCAGGCTAGAGGTTGGGTGTAGGACTATAAGTACCTATCAGTTGCCTATCGTTCATGACAATTCTTACCTTCGAGACTCCTCACAGATTTTTCCACCAGAGGTAGACACTAAAGAAGCATTTGTTGGTCTAAGCCACAGGAGTTAGCTCCTTGTGTGAAAGTGACCAGTTTATAAGGACACAATGCAAAGAAGTGATTCCTATGAACTGCTCAATGTGGAACCTTGATTCTGAGGGTGATATCTCCTCCTAGTTGCAATTCTAGGAGCAGACGGCAAGTGCCATCATGTGGACCTTGTTTTCTTGTCCGTTGCCTCAAGCCGGTTGACACATACATGGCAGAGGGAACCGTTGAGACACCACCGACAGTCCTTGATGCCGATGGCTAATATGAGGTTCTTTGACATCCAACACCAAGAGCGTGCTTTCCAGTCACTAATTGTTAGGGAATACCTCGTTCATTGGGCCGGGTGTGGACCTCAACATAACTCATGGGAGCCTGAATCTTGGTTTCCCATAGGGGTGGTCAACGGATATTCGAGCGAGCTAGCAGCTCGCACAGATCGACAAGTGTCAAGGGGCACCACCTAAACGCAAAAAAAAAGTGAACAACATAGGAGGTTGGGGACGCCCAACATGGTTGTCGCGCCGGGCGGCATTCATGGACTGCAACCATAGGAGGTTGGGGACACCCAACATGGTTCGTGCAGAGCGGCATTCATGGACTGTAACCATAGGAGGTTGGGGACGCCCAGCATGGTTGTCGCGCGGACGCTCCATCCTAAAGGGGGGAGGCCGCTAGCCGTGCTGACCGACAAGCTGTAGCTTAGGTTCAAGTGCCATGCACGTGTTCATGTTTAGCTGGTGATTAAAATTACTTGTTTTTCTTTCACAATGTTGATGACTCACTGTCTAACAATCATGCTTGTTGTTCATGAACCGGGACGGTTCATAATAAGTGTGGAGGAATGTAGAAGGGGTACACGTTTGGCCCTCCCTCCTCGCTGAAGCGAGGGGTGGTTGCACACCACTCCTTGCATCAGCAAGGGCTGGCCGGCGGCCAGCACTTTGCTGGCCGATGGCCGTCCAGCCGGCCGGCAGCCGATCGAGTGACCGACCGGCCACCAGCCGGCCAGGCGCCAGCCGCCGGTCACGGCCTCAGACTAATCGGCGGTTGAGGGGCCGAGAGGGCCTCAAGGGCGAGGCCTCGTGGCCTTGTGCACCCGTCCCCACCCACTCTCCTTGCAAGCGAGCAAGTGAGGACAAGGGAGGGGGACGAGGGACGAGAGGCGAGAGAGAAATGAGAATCCTGGCATGAAATTGCCACTGTGCCTTGCACGCTAAGATTTTGCGCCAGTACGTCAAAAGTGTAAATTGAATTTCGTTTGCAACGAACTTCCACAATAAAATAACATAACAACTTGTGTAAATACACAAGTTCGAGGTAAAACTCCCCAGTTTGGGTCCCAAAACCAGGGGTAAGGCTAAAAACGGAAATGGGTTTCCGGAGACTCGAAACATTCGAGTCTCCCTGCTCTGGGTCGCTGATGACAATTTCCCCTCACTCTTGCAAAGGGGGTAAACCCCTGACGCGGACTGAGAACACAATTTTGTGAACTCCAAGGATGACTTTGGAGTAGGAGCTGGAGACTCAACGTGCTACACTCCCCATGCTTTGAAAAGGAACCTGCCTCACCCCGTTGTTGCGAGGCCCAATAGGTGCCCTCACAAAAACAAAACCTTAAGACCCCAGGTGTAACTATGGGATGGGTTTGCTTAGGTTTGTATGTCAAACATTGGTGAAAGGTTTTACAAAGTTAAATATAACAAATGTGGCTCATTAACTCCCAATTTTTGCAGCGTCCCAGATTTCGGCCAAAGGGCATCAGCTGGAATCCCCAGCTATCCATCAATCCTCTCCCCCCTCCTCCCTCCACCCACCTCGTCCCGCAGCCCTCTTGCAACGTGTCCCATTGCGGCCCTCAATCGCAACGGCCTCAAACGGCGGGCGGGTGGGTGGTCTGGTGGACTACAAGGGGACCGAGCGGGAAGTAATGGCGGTTGATGAAGTAGCGACTGACGGATGTGGGATGCCAAATTCATCGTGCGAATCTCCCCCCACCCCATTCCTCAATGCTTTTGCAACCCTCCATCATGACAGTTGCAACGGAAGGCTGCAATCTAGCGCCGCATGCATGATTTTTCCATGCCTAAGAAGTGACATGCATTGCTGTTTCAGCATGATGAAAAGGGGGAAAGGGGATAGGGCTTATTGTTGCGGATCAGGGGTGGATGGGGCTTATTCTTCATAGACAGAGGCAAATGGGGCTTATTCTTACGTGGTAGGGGGCGATGGGGCTAATTGTTCAGAGGTCAAATAGTACGTTACGTACTATTCGACCTCGAATTGTACACGAGTCCCAAAAACTCACGAGTGGGTGTTTCCGTTCTTACATTCATGGCCCATCACGCGGTGAATCCAGCATTTTTACACCGTTCAGCTTAGAGCATTTTGACCAACTGCCCTGAGTTTCAATGTTCCATTTAGGAAGTTTCTCACAACTTGGTCCACCTTCCATGATGGTCGAACATAAGTGTCGCAAACCATAACGATCTTTCCATATTGTTTGTTCGGCTTCTCAACAACGCTCAACTTTTGTAAAGAAGCGTCGAGATATTCTCGAAGCCCCCCAAGCTCCCGCCGGCTTATCGAATCCACCACTCACGACGCAACCTCGCACGCATTGCTCGGCTCGAATTCCAATGAGCAGACACATGCCTCATTCTCATTTTGAGCATTGTATGTATGTGCTCTACTTACTCGACACTTTTCATCGAAATACACTTATTTCTTTAAAGAATATCTCCATTTGTCCCAAATATCCAAATCGTCTTTTGTCCCATACCTCATCCCCGTGAACTACCTATGTTCCGCTCCACGTAACACTTGGTATTAGAGCGCAGCACCACTGGAGGGGTGACCGACGCATTATCTACCTGCCTACAACTGCCCACAAGTTCTCAATGCATCTCCACAGTTCACAAGATTGCAGACTTTGAGACGACAACGGTGAACGGAGCAAGCGCAACCGAAAACGAGTAGCAGTCCCCGGCGAGTACTCCAACGATGGCGAGTACTCCAACGACGGTCTCCATGCAAACACCACACTTGCAACAACCTTTGCCATGAATGGCTCAGTGCTGACGAACCCAACGGCATACCCGGTGTCGGACCCGTCAGGCTTGGTGAACCCTACGCCCACGCTATAGCCCGTTGGGAGGACACCTGGCATAGTGGGAGGCACCTTCCGACAAGCACAAATGAACTAAGACCTGTACCAGAAATTGTTGAGACTTGAGAGCCTCAAAACCCATCTACTCCAACAGCTCAATGCGGCAATGGAGGCGCTTTGGATTTCTGCTGCATGTGAAGCAGTGCTCTCCAAGAAAACTTTGCAACTCTTGAGTGAACCCTATATTTGACCGGCACTCCTGGAGCCATTCGATCTCGCAAACTCTAAGGGACCAACAGTCAGTATGTAGCTAATGAGCTTGGATGTAAATTTCACCACAAGTGGGGTCAACAACGAAAAAAATGAAATTGACCTCGCGGCCTCACTTTTGTGTGGAACAGCTTTGAGCTGGTGGTCCGACCTAAAGACCATCCGATGGAAACAAGAGATCGGCGGAGCTACATCAACAGCTTGTACGACCGCTCTCACATCGTTGACCGCGAGCGTACTACCTCTGGAGCAGATCAATGGAACATCGCACGACTCTCTCACGCCACCAGAAACATGGAGTGACTTCGCGCGTTTGACCCTCACTGGCTTTAGGAAGCTGAACCAGAAGTCTCACACACGGTACACACTTCAACGCCTACGTCAATAGTCCAACGTGACGGGATACACTCGACGTTTCAGTGAAATGATCACCAGCGGTGACCTTGCTCCCAACGGACGATGTTTTGACTAAGACAATCAATTGCCATTTTGACATCCAAGACAACCTTCCACAAATAATCGCGGTAGCTGATCGCGTCGACAACGCTGACTACATTGCTCGGAGGCAGCAATCCAACAGCTGGCGATCCAAAAGCCACAATCCCTATTTTGGCGGATGAAAGTCGCAGTTGGCAAAAACCTTGTCTCCGATGGAGATCGACACCGTCAAGCACCACAATCAATGGCTCTGCAAGACTTGCGGAAAACTGGGCCATATTTTGCACGACTACCAAATGTGACATCAGCATGCTAAAAGAGGAGGGAAGTTGCAGAAAAAGAGTCAGGAATCAAGAAATGGCAAAGGGCAGGGGGTAGACTGCGAAGCTCCTGTTCGTTCAAAAGATTTGTGCCGACCAATCGCCCATCTAAGTGGCTCACATCACAATAGACGAGGGTGCCTGAGATCGCAAAGTTCAACGAGGGGTACAAAGACGACCAGCCGGCGATACTGCTATGAGTGCAGCCGAGGGATTGCAAAAGTCGCACAACGATACCAGCACTACTAGATGAAGGAGCTTCTTGCAGTTTCATCAGTAATGACATGGTCCAGAAGCTGGGTTTGAAAACCAAACTGGTGGTTTCTGAAGGAGAAACCATCAACAGACGAGTGCAGATTTGTAAACTTCATGAACTAGTCCGGCTGTAAATCGGAGACCCGTACGAAGCAGCAGTCTAGAGAACTTGCCCAATGAGCAACCACAAAATGATCCTTGGGTGAGATTTCTTGTACTGGCACAATCCGTACATTGATTGGAGTAGTGGAGTAGTCTACATAAGCATTAGGGACAGGAAGCAACGTCTACCTATAGTCGAGCGACCTATGACGCAGTGGCTGTTATGGGAAGTAGCAGAGGAAGTTATGAGAGTCACAGAAGACCAACCGATATCTCTTGACGTGGCCAAGCAATACCTGAGATGTGGAGCTCAAGTGTTGTTAGTCCACATGGAATCAGAGGAAGCTGAAGAAGTTACAGCTACCGAAGCTACGTCAGCAACATCGACACCCGAGAAGTTCGTAACACTACCAAAGGAGTTTCTCGACCTCATTGAGGAGTTCAAAGGGCTTTTCCTCAACAAACTATTCCAAGAATTACCACTACAACGCGGCATCAACCACCAGATAAAGCAAAAGCTGAGAAACACATCAACAGAGAAAGGGACTTATTGCATGACCACAAGCTGACCGAAATCAAGAAGCAGCTGGCTGAGATGCTCTTGCAGGGGTTGATTCGACCCTCCAGTTCACCCTATGCAGTACCAGCACTTTTTGTGAAAAAGAAAACAGGAGGGATGTGGATGTGCGTGGAATACCAAGCATTCAATAGCATCATCATCAAGAACCGCTATACCCTCCCGCGAGCAGATGAACCTTTCAACCAACTCTACGGGACCCGAGTTTTCAGCAAAATTGACCTACGTAGCAGCTATCATGATATCGGTGTATCTGGTAAGGACATCAAGAAGACAACATTCCGTACCAGGTACGGACACTTCAAGTTCACGGCTATGCCATTTGGACTCAGAAACGCCCTTGAAATGTTTACGGCGGAAATGAAAAACATTTTTTGCTCGTACATTGACGACTTTTTCATCATGTATCTTGACGACATGGTGGTGTACAGTCGCACCCTGGAGGAGCACAATGGAAATCTCAGAAAGGTTCTTGAGGTTTTACAAAACAGATGTTTTTTTGGGTAAACTCTCGAAGTGCAACTTTGGTCATCGTTGGAAGGAATTTTTGGAACACATCATGAGCGGCGGACGGATCACCACGGATCCAAAATGAGTGGAGGCGGCCAGTGATTGGCCGACGTCCACAAATGTTCAGGATGTACATGTTTTTGGGCTTTTGCAACTACTACCATAAAGGATTACTCCCGGGTCTGTCTCTCTCTCTCTCTCTCTCTCTCTCTCTCACTCTCTCTCTCTCTCTCTCTCTCTCTCTCTCCCTCTCTCTCTCTCTCTCTCTCTCTCTCTCTCTCTCTCTCTCTCTCTCTCTCTCTCTCTCTCTCTCTCTCTCTCTCTCTCTCTCTCTCTCTCTCTCTCTCTCTCTCTCTCTCTCTGTGATCTCACTCGGAAAACCACCAAGTAGAATTGGGGGAACGGCAAACAAGAAGCGTTCAAATCTTCAAGAAACGCTCTAACCTCGGCGCCAGCCTTACGAGCGGCAGATCCAAAGGTCGACTACGACATGGCCACTGATGCACCCGATCAAGAATTCAGATTCTTTTTCTCCAAGACAACAATTGTGGAGAGAAACCAGCCGCGTATCCGTCAAGAAAGCAACGCGGGCCAGATTTGAACCATGTGGAGCACAAGAAAGAGATACTTGTAGTTGTACACGCATTTAAGTCGTGGCAATGCTATCTGGAATACGCTAATGCATCATCTGCACCGACCAACATGCTCTAAAACATATCAAAACCCAGTTGAATCTAAACCATTGACAAACTCCATGGATAAAGTTCCTAGAGTCCAACTTTGACTACGACATCAAGAATTGACCTGGAAAAACAAATCCGGTGGATATCTTGAGTTGACGACAGGACTTGGTGGCTGATATCAATACATTACTTTTCAAATGAGACCGGTACCTTATGAGGTTGTTTGTGACAGGTTATGAGGAGTTTGGCGGGTACGACAAAACCAAGTCATTGCTCGACAACCCCTACTGGGGACAGTGATTCCCTCGCCAGGTTGTTGTTCCTCCAAACAAGGAGTCACGACGAATGCTATTGGAGGAGTGCCATGACACCGGTCCAAACGGACACTTTGGCGAGGAAAACATTCTAAAGAAGATGGAAACAAACTATTGGTGGGACAAGATGCAGACTGACGTTGCAGCCTTTTGCAAATCATGCGACATATGTCAGAGACAGTAATCTCGTCGCTCGTGGCCACCGGCTCTACTGCAACCCTTACCTATTTTGACAGAACTATGGGCTGACATCAACATGGACTTTGTGACAAGACTATCCGCTACCCCCGAAGGGTACGCCATCCTCTTCCTGGTGCAAAGTTTCTCTAAAATGTCACACTTCATCTCAACAACGACCACCGTCATCTCAAAAGGAATAGCATGGCTGTTTTTAATATACATCGTACGACTACACGGAGTACCACATACCATCATGAGTGACCAAGAGGAGAGCTTCACCTGCCATGTTTGGCGAGAATCGATGACACAGCAGTCGGATCCAGTTTTTCTCTGCGTTCCATCCTCAAAGTGACGGACAAACTGAGTGATTCTACCAAATTTTCAAACAACTTCTTTGGACTTTATGCAATTCACATGGGACTGATTGGGCAGCAAAACTGCCAACCGCCAAACACGCATACAACTCTGCCACTTCCACTGCAATGGGTAAAGTCCATTTTCAGGTTGTGTACGACAAACCTCTCCCCACACAGGCTACATTGTACAGTCAGAGTTACATTCCCATGGTTGGAATCCATCATCGGGATGTTATGAGCATCTGGGAGGAAACACGGCAGACCCTCGTGAAGATGCAAGCAACCATGAATCGGGTAGCCGACCGACATTATAACGATGGTGTGTTCAGTGTTGGCAATCGCGTCCTCCTCAGTTCACCAAACATCCAACTCTGAGGATAGGACTTTGCGAAGCTCAAACTCTGCTAGTTGGGATTGTTTCAGATCAAGAAAATGAAAACCTCAGTGGTCGCTTGCCTTTGTCTTCTTGAAAACATGGCGATCCACCTTGTCTTCCACATTAGGAAACTGAAGCACTACCGGGACCCCAGTCAAGTATTCCCGGGTAGAGAGGTCACACCTCCGCCACTGGTACAAGCGGATGGGAATACAGAGTACGATTGAAGATATGCTTGGACATCAACGCCGTGGAAAAAAAAACCCAAGTATCTGGTCAAGTGGCACGGCTACGATGCCACACACAACAACTGGGAGCCCTACGACAACCTTTGAGATGTTTATCATCTGATCGACAACTACTTTTACCAGCCTATGTTTGCTAGCGTGCTGTAGTGTTGCGGCTAAAAGAGGAAGAAGTCTTGTATCCCTGCCATACACGAGTCCCTAAAACTTGCAAATGGACATTTATCTTCTTACATTCATGGCCCACCGCACGGCAACTTCAGGATTTTTACACTGTTTGGCAGAGAGCATTTTGGTCACCTTCTCCAACCTCCAGTGTTCCATTCCAGAGTTTCTAACAACTTCGACCACCTTCCAGAATGGTCGAACAAAAGTGTCACAAACCATATCGATGTTTTAATATCGTTTGGTCGACTTCTCGACGAAGCTCGACATTACAAAGAAGTGTCAAGATATTCTCGAAGCCCCCCAACTTCTTGACAAAGCTTTTTGAGTCCATCACACACGGCGTGACCTCGCACGCGTCACTCGGCTCAAATGCCGACAACCCAACAAATGCCTCTTTCTCATTCTTAGTATTGTAGATATGTGCTCGACTCACTTGACACTTCTCATCAAAGTACACTTATTGCTTAACAAAAACTCTCCATTAGTCCCAAATAACACAATCGTCTTTTGTTGCGCACCTCATCCATGTGAACCACCTACGTTCCGCTTGGCGTAACAGTATGTGAGGGTCATGGGTGACAAAAAGAGGGGGTAATCAGCAATTTCACAGTTTTTTGTTAGTCGTTGTTACGCCGAGCAAAACATGGCTACTTCACAGGGATGATGCGTAAAGTAGTAGAAAACTAAATACATTTGAATAAATGGATAAATTGTATCAACTTGTAAGTGTATCTCGACAACAAATGTCAAACATGTTGAGCGCATATATACAAACACCAGAATAACAATGAGGCATGTGTTGGGTCTTCGTGTCAAGAAATATGTGTGACGTTCCATCCTGAGTGGATGCTTTGAGAAACTCTAACAAGAAGTTGGGGGATTTCAATATTATTGAGGCGCGGTTTTATGAAATTCTAGCTTCGTCAAGTAGTCAATTGAATAGAATTGAAACATCAAAGTTTACAGGATGCCTCTGTCGGGCATTATAGAAAGTGGTCGAACTGATTAGAACCTTTAGGAATGGAACTTTGAAGGTCGGGGGAGGTGGCTAAAATGCCCTCGGCCAAACTTCATAAGCATTCGAAGGTCCGCACATAGTGGGCCATGAATGTGACAAAAGAAATGCCCAGCAGTAGAGCTTAGGGAATCGTTTACGTCTGCCCCCTCTTAGCAGTGACGTCTCAGCTGGCAACTAGATGTAGGCCGGTGAAGATAGCAGCAGCCGTTGATTACATAATCGACGTCTGAGAGGTTGTCCAAGGGCTCCGAGTAGTATTGTGCTACGTCCTAGTTGTGCCACATGAAAACATACGCGGATGTCTTTCTACGGCGTTGATGTTCAACAATGTCTTCAAACACGTACTGTGTATCCCCATCGACTTGAATACGAGGCAAAGGAGCAATGTATCAACCTGGGAAGCTCTTGTTGAATCCCAATAGTGCTTGAGCTTGCTGATAGGGAGGAAATTGTGGATTTCCATGATTTCATGTAGGCAAAGTTGAGCAACGACAAGGTTTTGCACTTGCTCGATCTCAAAAAGTCCCAACCATCAAGGTTTGAACTTTACAAAGTCTTTGCTTTGGAATTTGATATTCGCTTAGCTGAGTAGGAAGTTATTGTCAGCGCTAAACATGTCATCATTGCTATGTTAGTCAGTTTCTCCCTTCATAGCTGCTTCAGCCTTCATAAGAGCTTGTCTTCTTTGAAGTGAAGTGAAATCCTGTCAGTGGATGTCGACCGTGGGAATAATGTTGTGGATTTGAATTCCTACTGGTGTGGCAAGAAGTTTGACATCGAACACCTTGATAAACAAAGTCCCTATTGCAGAGGAAGTTGTAGAGTTGTATGCGAGTTTAGCGGTTTTCTGTTTTGTAGCCCAATCCGTGCCATGTGGTTTGCATAGAGTACGGAGCAGCTGTTCAAGCATCTAATTGGTCCACTTGGTTTGGCCGTCAGTTTGAGAATGGAATGCCGTTGAAATCTCTCTTCGACTTCCATAATGTGTCATCAATTCTTGTAAAACATGGCTAGTTATGTGGCCAACTCTATCACTAATAATGGTACTTGTCTTGCTATGTAGCAGCACAATCTGATTTGAAAACAGACATGTTTTACCCTCTACATTGACGGTGATCGTCTTCAGGGTGAAGTGCAACATTTTTTAAAACTTGTCTACCACCACGAGGAGTGTCGGGCAATTTTTTCAGGAAGTCCATGCTCATTTCAACTCATAGCTCTGTCAAAACACGGAGAGGTTAGAGTAGTCCTGGTGGCCTCGTCCAACAAGAATTTTTGCCGTTGACAGGTGTTGCACGATTTGCAGAAAGCCGCCATGTCAGTCTGCATCTTGTCCTACTAGTAGTACTTTGCCAGCTTCTTCAGTCTCTTTTCCTCACCGAAGTGTCCACTTGCACTGGTGCTGTGGGTCTCCTTGAACAACATTTATCGCAACTCCTTGTTTGTTCATTTGAAGACCTGGTCAGTGAATTGTTGTCACCAGTAGGGATTGTTGAACCAAAACTTAGTTTTGTCATGCCCGCAAAACTCCTCCTAACCCTTCAAGAACAGCCTTGTCAAGAACAGGTCTCATTCCACGAGTAGCATGTTGGCATCAGCCGTCAAATCTTGTCGTTGACAGAGAGGACCCATTGGATTTGCTTTTCCAAGTAGATAGTCCATGTCATAGTTGAAGTAAGACTCAAGGAAATCCATCCATCGAGGTTGTCAATGACTCATATTTGGCTGTCTTGAGATGTATTAGCACATGGTGGTCAGTGCGGATGATGCATTGCCAGCATTCCAAGTAACACCACCCCGTTTTCAACGTGTGCTCAACTACGAGGATCTCCCTTTCATGTACCACGTAGTTGAGTTTTGGCCCATTCAGTTTTCATGACATGTGCATGATTGGTTGTTCTTGACCATCATTATCCTCAAAGAGAACAGCCCCCATTGCCCACTTGGACGCATCGGTGGCCATAACGTTATCCACAGTTGGATTCTCCCATCAAAAGACTGGTGCTGAGGTCAGAGCGTTACCTAAAAAGTTAAATGCTTCTTGTTTGCTATCCTCCCAACTCCACTTAATGCTTCTAAGAGTGAGATCAAAGAGAGGTGCTTACACCTCAGCGAGGTCCTCTATGAATTGTCCGTATGTATAATAGAATACAAGAAATACCTTGGCGTCCCAGAAGTTGGTCGGCTCAAGCAATCAACAAGTGCCTTAAGCAATTGACGACCGTAATCGCCTTTTTTGGGTCCATAGTGACCAGTCTGTCACCAATGATGTGGCCCAAGAACTTGACCGAACGAGAAAAAGGACACATTTCAAGAGTTTTTCATAAGACTTCTCTCTATGTGAGATCTTTTAAACATGTCGGAGGTGTTCATTATGCTCCTCCGTGGTGGAGCTATACACAAGGATGTTGTTTAGATACACCACAAAGAATTCATCAAGATACGGGAAAAAAATGTTGTTCGTCATTGCCATGAATACTGTGGGAGAATTTGTGAGTCCAAACAGCATAACCATAAAATCCAACTGTTCGTATCTGGTGCAGAACGCTGACATCTTGATTTTCTTATCAGATATGAGGATCTGATGATAGTCACTACATAGGTCGATTATGGTGAAAATTTGTGCTTCATAGAGTAGGTAAAGAAGTCTGTCTGCTTGAAGAGGGTAGCGGTGCTTGATGGTGATCTCGTTCAACCCTTGGTATTCCACTCACATATGCATCTCGCTGGCTTTCTTTTTCACAATAAGCACATGTACCACAGAGGGTGACGTTGAGGCTTCGATGAACCTATGACCGTGCATCTCATCCAACTACTCTTTTAATAAAATCATCTCGGGGTCGCTCATCCAAAAGGTACCCTTCATCGTCATTCTGATGCCTAGCTTCATGTCTATCAAGTGATGGACTGTTCATTGTGTGAGGAAAAATCCCTTTGAACTCCTTGACAAATGGTGCAAACTCCTCTAGAACAGGTACAAACTTATCAAATGTCAAGGCCATTGTGGTCTCTGTTACCGCATTTGCTTCTACTTCCCCTCTCTCCATGTGGTATAGCCTTCCTTGGGATGCACGACATAAACATCTTTTGGCCACATGCAGAGATATCGGTGGGAAATTTATGAATGGTGTTGCTTTCTCTGTTGCTTCCACCTGTGGTGCTTCCTATAATCGCAGCTACATCATGGATCGCTGAATCAAAGGAATGCGTTGTATTCTGCCATTCATGCCGACATAGACTGATCCGGTGCTCTTGTCCAACTACCAATTACACTGGTGTAGGAATTCTTGCCCGTGGATGGTTTTGTGGAAACTTTTCCTGCAAATCATTTAGAATATTCTGTTGTGAAGATCTCTCATTCACAATGTTAGAAGTTTGTAAACTTGGTAGATCTACATTCATCAATCCACGGTTTTCCTTCAAATATCCCTAGGTTATTCTGACAACCCAGCTTCCGAACCATGTCCATTTTTACAAAACCAGAAGAATTTCCTCTGTCTAGTAGTGCTAGGAAACATGGTTGATCATCCCCTTCTAATACACTATGATACCCGTGTATAGCTCATCCTGTTTATGAATACTTCCCAGAAGCTTACATGAAGGTGTTCACTTTTTTTAGCACTAGATCTTCAGTGGAAGTTGCCTTAGAATTTTCTAGTTCAAATTGATATGTCCATGTTTCTGAATTGGATCCTTGTGGTTCAAAAGGAATCTTCATGCATTGTGAGTTTTCTTAAGAAGCCTAAACGTGTCCCTTGAATTATGCATTGGTTGTTTTGTAGGTCGTATTTGTATTACATTATACGCGTGGTCCTAAACGTCCCGTTTCTTTCAATAAACGTCCATATGATGACTCAGGGTAATACCCAGATATGGTTATGGTCACCATTTTCTCAAAGATGACCCCCTCCCCCGTCAAACCCCCCTAGTTTCTTGGGGAATTGTATTGAAGAGTGTCTTTGGGGAACAAAGGTTTTTTGGACTTATGTAACGACAGGTCCACATCGCCCTCCAAATGCACTAGTTTAAAGAAGATATCTCCTCCAGCTACACTCTCCAATGTACCACTCCAATACACTTTCAACTGCTGGAGGGGGGGATCTGGATACAAGGAACCCCTCCCCCCCCCCCCCCCCCCCCCCCCCCCTGCCGGAAGTGGATGAGTGTATTATGGGAGTGTAGCTAGGAGTGTATTTGGTAGACGAGAAAAAAAACAGACTTGTTTGAATCTACATTAAGTACTCGTAATCCGTCAATTTCAAGCACACGAAATCTCTTTCTTTGTCCATAAGGTTGTACATAAACAGTCCAGTGTACTTCGACCCCACCACAACTGGACCCGAAGTGGATCCCACCCCTCCTCTCCCCTCCCGTAAAACCCCCTAGTGTATTGGGGAAGTATAATGGGAGGAGGAGGTATTTGTGGACTTGTGTATAGGTAGATCCGCACTTCCCACCGAATATAACAGTTTAGATAAGAAGGCTCCCTCAGCTACACTTTCCACTACACCACCCCTATACACTTTCAATTGTTGGGGAGGGTCTGGATACAAGGACCCCCCATCCTCCAAAGTGGACGAGTGTATTGCAAGAGTGTAGCTAGGAGTATATCTGGTATAAAGAAAGAAAAGAAAATGCTTCTATACATCTACATTAAGTACTCTTAAGCTGTCAATATCAAGGATTCAACGTCTCTCACTTTGTAACGAGATACAAGGCTTTACACAAACAGTTCCGTGTACTTTGACCCCGCCACAATGGGATCCCAACTGGACCCCTCCCTCCCCACAAAACCCCCTAATGTATCGGGGATGTGTATTGGGGATTGCATTGGAAGAACGAATTCTTTCAGACTTGTGTAACAGCAGGTCCGCACTTCCCTCCGAATACACCAGTTAATTTAAGAATTCTCCGCCAGCTACACTCTCCAATACACCACCCCAATACACTTCTAACTGCTGGAGAGGGGGGGGTCTGGATACAAGGACACCCCTCCTGAAGTGGACGAGTGTGTTATGAGAGTGAAGCTGGGAGTGCACACAAGTCCGTTTGTGTACATTTGTGTTAAGTACTCATAAGCCGTCGATAAAAAAACATGCAAAATCTCTCACTTTTTCTACGTAACTAGCTGTCAGGCCATACACAAACAGTTCAGTGTACTTCAAGCCCGCCACAACGGGACCCCAACTGGATCCCTCCCTCTCCGCAAAACCCCTCAGTGTATTGGGGAAGTGTATTTGGGAGTGTATTGGGGGAGCAAAGATTTTCTTAACTTGTGTTATAGCAGGTCCGTACCTCCCTCTAAACATATGAGTTTAAAGAAGAAGACTTCTCGAGACACACTCTCCAATACACCACCCCACTACACTTTTGAGTGGGGGAGGGGCTGACTCGAGTTCTACCACGTCGATGACATGATCCGCAGCTAGCGGATGGAATACTGAGCTTTGACCAGCCCATCAAGTGTCTGACCATCCCACACACACGCTAACCTTCCACGTTACGCCTGTTCAAAGTAATGTTGAAATAGTATGCACCTTGTCCACTGCCTAGCTGGCTAGCTACACATACAGACAAGGCATGCACTGCTCTATGGAGTATGTCCCCTTGGTCTGTTCTGAGATGGGCCAGGAATGCACTGCCCATAATGGGTATGTCCCCTGTGCCTCATCATAGGAACCATACCTTTTTGGCTTGGTTGATTAGGCACCGGAGTCTCAAACCAGAGGTCGCGGTTTCAAACCCCGAGACGGCCGCAATTTTCTTTGTGGCCAAAACTGGGACAGGAAGCTTCTAGGAAGCTTACTAGAGCCTGCCTTGAGGATGACACTTGGCGGTCTAAGGACGCGCCAAGTAGGAATGTAGGTTGAGTTTGGCTCCAGTGGAGCCACTACAAGCAGAAGCTTTAGCAAAGCTCTACAAGTATAAAAGCCTGCACCTTGCATGCATCCATTTACAGTTCTTGCCTTTGAGACTCCTCACAGAGTGTCCAACCAAAGGTAGACACTAAAGACCAACATGCGGACTTCGTGAGGTTGCAAACCAAACGAACCTTAAGTGTGGATCCCTCGTTCGAGGGTGATATGTTATCTTGGTTGCAATACCAAGAGCGGTTGGTGGCCTCCCATGTCGGGACCCGTTTTCTAGACCGTTGCTATTCGGCGCATTGACAAAGGGTTCTGGGCCCACACTTCTGGTTCTAAGGCACGCTTCCAAGACCGACTAGCGCGTTGTCTTGTAGGGCGCATAGGTACAACAGGGACACGACCATCGGACGGCTCCATCCGCTTCTTCAGGTAGGGTGCACGCACGTGGCGGACTAGGGGATGAGGAATCACTCTGTCCATGTTGGACAAGACCCTCGAGCCCCAACGGGATTAAGCTCTACCCCTTTTTAGAAGGTGGTACGATCCCGAGTCCGTTTTCTCACGACGGCACCATCGCCTTAGGCGATCATCGGCGGGAGGGGTATGCAACGGAACCAACTGCACCTTTGACAACGGTCGCAGTCAGTAGCCTCATCAGCCTCATCGGCCTCAACGAAGCAGAGTAGCAGCGAAGCAGAAAAGACAAGCAACCGCAAGAAATGGCGGATCCGACTCCAGCCCGCCTTGAGGCGGGTGTGTCCAAATTCACGGGGACAGGTTTTCCCTTGTGGAAAGGGCAGTTTGAGATTGTCATGAATGTACGTGGCTACCTTGACATCCTAAAAGGGACCGAGATAGCACCAGCCAATGCGACCGTGACGACGCATGCGGCTGACCTTGCAGCATGGACGATGAAGAAAAACATGGCTCTCGCCATTCTTGTGACGTCCATCAACGAGACTCAATACTCCCACATCACAGGATGCACGTTGGCTACCAAGGCCTACGCAAAACTCGCACGCGTGCATCAATCGAATGCCCTAGCAAACCGACTCTTCATCTTCCAATGGTTGATATCGATGAGGGTGAGCGAAGGAGAATCGATACCCGCATTTCTGCAGTCGTTCGACAACGTGCTGCAAGAGGTCTAGCAAATGGAATGGAATCTTGACTCCAACATGCGTGCCATGATCCTTCTAATGGCACTGCCGGAAAGCTGGGGGTCCTTCATCACCGAATTCGGCGGTTGGAAGGAGGCAGATCTGACGTACGAGGCTGTCGCCGAACACGTCCGCAACGAGTCCATGCAACGCAGTGGCGCCGAAGCAAACATCTCAGCCTATGCCTCTCGCTTTTGTGGACAAAGTGCAAGCTCTCGCTCCAGTCAAGGCAACCACGGAAGCGGTGGCGGTGGAGGGAAATGCAATGGTGGCGGGAAGAGTTCCAAGAAGCCCGGCAATTGTCACAACTGTGGCAAGGCTGGGCACTGGGCTAGGGACTGTCGTAGTCCCAAGAGAGAAGGCGGGAACAAAGGTGGAAAGGAGAAGAAGGAGCTCACCAACATGATGGCTAGGGGGCTGCCCATGAAGGGCGCAGCGATCCTTAGGCCCGGGGCATTTGCCCTTGACTCAGGCACCAACCACCACTCATCAAAAGAGAAGGGTGGATTTGTCTCCATGACCGAATCTGTCATGCGCATCAAGTGTGCAAACGGTGGCGTCGTCCAAGCCATGGGCGAAGGGGACAAGGTGATCACGTTCAACGTGAATGGTGCGGAGAAGGCAGTCAACCTTCAAAAGGTGGTGTACATGCCCTCCTT
>SZWC01003495.1:67278-81767 GCA_023375785.1 Penium margaritaceum
GTGTGTGTGTGTGTGTGTGTGTGTGTGTGTGTGTGTGTGTGTGTGTGTGTGTGTGTGTGTGCCTCTTGCACAGTTTACTGCATCAACTATGCCCATTTCTGGTTCTCCTGCACCCACAGCCTGGCCTTCTATTGTTTGGTGCCCTGGGTTTTGGTCTGCTCGTGCATTGAACCCCTTTGGCTCAAGCCGAGGACAGGCCTTCAAAACCTCCTAACCCTACTGCATGGTCCTTTGTGCCGCTACCAACGCCTCCTCTAGTGATGCGGTAGTCCCTTTTGTTTCTTTCTTGTGGCTCCAGTCCACCTGCTCTACAGCCCAAAGCATGTTCATCTCTGTTTGAGACCGTGGTGCTATGCCGCTGCTGTCCTTCTCCTCAGGTACTGAAGTGGAGCCTTATGTACGCAACTCACTGGTACCCTAAACTGACCATTGAGTCATCAAATCTTGGTCCTCGTGTCAGTACAAAAGCTCCCCCCTAGCTAAGAAACAGAGCTCTTTTGAGGCTCTTGAAGGACGCACCTCCTTGCCCTTCCTCTTCGTACTGCATGGGTCTCTGAGCCACCACCACCGTTCCCCCGTGGAACTTGGCGGCACCTGTTTGGCCTGCTTTTTGTGCTGGTATACCACTCCCATAACCTTGAGCTCCTTTTGCCCACTAGAAGAAGCCATTTACGCTCTAGCCTGGCTGGTCTGCTACCTGGCCCACCTCCTGCACTTCCTTCCGAGGCCTGGCACCCAGCACTCGGCGTCCTATTGAACCACCGACCTTCTATAACAATGCTGGAGGGGCACCCCTCATGTTAACAACTAAATGACAACCCTGCATGATTCTTCGACGCATCCCTGCCAGTAAGAACTTCAAAAACCTCAGGAAGAAAACAGTGAATAGGGATAGCGCACCCAACGAGGAGCAGCAGGGACCGACAAAAATTCCAAAGATGGAGGATCAGCAGAAAGTGAACAACATCGCTCTTTGGGTGAGCCAAACAGTAGAGGCGACTTTTACGGAAAATGGTGTAGCACTGACGACCCCTACGGCCAACCTGGTGATGGACCCATCGGGCTCAGCGAACCCTTCAACCCCATTTTTTCCCGCTAGTGTTGGAAAGCAGCCCCTCGCTATGTCAACAATGGACCATGAGTGCACCTCCAAAAGTCGGAGGAGATTGACTCAGAGGCTCAAAAAATCCACTGTGGTAGCCAAGCAGAACGTGGGTGGTTCACCTGGGTGACGTGTGGAGCAGTACACGGTTTGAGGATTTGGGAAAAATGTATGATTTGTACTAATTAGCAAGTGCCTTTTGCTGACAAGAGTCAAACAATTCCAGCGTATACAAAAGAAAGAGGAGAATCACAATGAACCATACATTTGTTCTTTGGCGCTTGAGTCGAGCGACACATACAACGTTGCGTTTTGAGTGGTCACTTCAAGAAACTTTGTCACGAAGACATGGTGTTTTAATAAAATTTAGGTGTGGTTTTACAAAAGTTTAGCCCTGTCAAGAAATCCATCAAACAGTATTGAAACATTATCATAGTGCTAAGCCTGACAACAATAAAGGTACATTTCAAGATGGTATAGGTATGAAGGTAGATTTCACCCTATCAAACCTGATAGAGTTGTATTCATTGTTAAGTTACATGTGAATTGTTAAGAGAATTTTATCATTGTTTTCCTCGACCAACATCAAAGTTGCATGGAGTATTTTTGAATTCTTACACGGGATGATTTCATAGAAAACAAAGAATACTATGAAGTATTGACTGATAAAATTTTCATCATTCCATCATGTGGTGACGAGCGTGGTTGAGTCCAACGCTCTCACCATGTTAATTGGAAGAGGAAATATCAAGATTTGAGACAAACTTCTTTTAAATGGCCCAAACATGATTTCAACAACCATAGGGAGTTGATCTTGGAAGATAGAAAAACCAAAAACATGTGATCTTCCCTCAAACAGCCGTGAAAGTCAAGGATACAGCAGAAAACAGTGTTCAATAACATCCTCCTCTACAAATAAAAGTCCTGCACTGCATCCACTCTGAGGAAACTGGTAAACATAACAAAACTTAATGATAACAATATAACTTCCAAGGGGCAGGATTTTTTTGTTTTACCAATATCAAGTACCAAAACGAACATCGAGAAGCTTTTCTACCCAATAACATTCTTATGCTAGAATAACTTGAAGACACAAGAGAAGCAGTCTATAGAATTCTTCATTTTTTATATCAAAGGGGGATTTGAAAAAAACTGGAATGTGGGTCTTTACTATGAGGCCGAGAGTTGTACCTTGAGGTAACACAAAACTGCCAAAAGCATTTTGACTATCAATCAGATGTGATGAGTGCAGTCACCAATGAGGGTTCAAGGAGAGGGATGCCAGGTAAGATTCCATAGGGACCACTCACTGTAAATGTGGCAGAAACAGGTGGAATATGAAATCAATGACGTGTGAGGTCCCTTAGAGGAATGTAAATCATATGGCTATTGGTACTGTCTCCTAGACAAGACTCACAGACTCTCATTAGCAGCTAAGTTCAGGTACGGGGTTGAGAATTCTTGCTCTGACATACCTGTTGTCCCATTTTTCCCTTTATTAGTTGGGGCTTAGTCTACTATCTCTGACCAAATTAAAATTCATAACATCCGTTCTCACAGAAAAGACCGGTGTGTTAGAACTTTGAACCCAAGGAACCAGGTGTGTGAATTTTATTGTGTAGTGTCATACTTGGAAGCTCGTATCACATTTTTTGCCTTATTGTCGTGAATGTAAATTATATGGCTATGGTTTCTACGAAAAGATAGCCCTTCATCATAACTTCCACAAAATAATAGATTGCAGTCAAAACCATGACAGGGCTGGAGTGGAATCTATTGTGGCATTACATCAGCAAACCCATCAATTGCTTTGAATTAGAGAAAACTGTTGACAGGCTTCTTTTGTAAAAAAGTGGTTACTGGAAATATGATTTGAGATACACCTTTGGCCTTCTTTTGTGGGACTTTGTTCTCCTACTTAATAGGAGAAAGAACTTGCAACATGTATTCCAACTCACTAGTGGGAGCTTAAGATGTGAAATGAAGAGATGAGGTAGGATGAAATGTACTTTATTCTTTACGATCGCAGGAGTGTGTCCCTCCACCAAGCTCCTCCTGATTATAGGAAGGAATGGATCTACTTAGTTGATTGTGCACCTTTAGCTACGGTTTCCCATTGATTGCACAGTCAATGTTTTCATGGGAGGTTGGCTTGTTTTGCAAGAGAGTACAATAAAAGGCCATGGGTGATTTTTTTTGCGTGGATTCAATCAATGAATCATCTTTCTGACTTTCTTATCTGCAAAAACCCCTTCTCTTCCACTTTGTGTTATCAACGGAGGTGGGAGGGGCTACCCCAACACTAAACAGTCCTCTAGGTAGAACACACATTCTCAAGAATTTTGACTACAGGGAATGATGTATTCTTGAGTTCATCAAACTTAGGGTACATCGCAAACTCAGAATAATTAAAAAGGCTTTGTTTAAAGGGTGGTGGTTGGTCAGAATCACAGAAACAGATTTACACATGGATCTCCTCTTGTCCATACACAGTTTGGATTTCAGCATGGGAGGCATGGAGGAGACCAGCCAGATATGTTTTCTTCTGTTGGCTTGGAAAACGTATCATGGATCTGCCAACATGTTGAGAGAGCAAGGCTAAAAAAATCAAGCAGATGGAGTTGAATGACTTCCGTTCTTTAGGCAATGCCATAACATGTAGGGCAGTCCTCTTTATTAAGCATCCGCTTCTTTGGAGGAATATGGGGTTGCTTCTTGAAAAAGAAACTGTCATGACCTCCAGTGGGTGTTGAGAGGTAGGTTGTAGACTGCCGAGCTGGCATGGAAAATCAGCAGCTTCTTTACAAGAAAGAGCATTCCAGGCAAAAATCGGCACAGAAGCTTTGCAATATCACCCTCTAGACTGTCAAAAGGGAGAAGAAATTCAATTCATTTTTAGGGGCCAACAAGTTATTCTATGTTGGTTGGATAACAACCATGGATAAACTAGTGAGGATGGTGCATAACCATGAGGGAAACAGTTGAAGGTAAGGACAGATAAAGATCAGTTTTCCATTCATTCTATTGTTGATCTGAATGGCCGTGTACTTGAGCCAACCCAGTTGACATTGGAATTTCTCATCATTGCTATAGATGAAAGGAGGATGCCTATATGGCATAGTGACCTTATCTATGTCTTTCCTATTGGTACTGTCTCCTAGACAAGACTCACAGACTCTCATTAGCAGCTAAGTTCAGGTACGGGGTTGAGAATTTTTGCTCTGCCATACCTGTTGTCCCATTTTTCCCTTTATTAGTTGGAGCTTATTCTACTATCTCTGCCCACATTAAAATTCATAATACCCATTCTCACAGAAAAGACTGGTGCGTTAGAACTTTGAACCCAAGGTGTGTGAATTTTATTGTATAGTGTCATACTTGGAGGCTCCTATCACATTTTTTGCCTTATTGCCGTGAGTCCAGGACAATCTACATTTGTCTTTCTGATTGACACCTTGTCTGTAGCACACTGTTGCAACAACGGCCATGTCAAATTAATTCTTTGTCATTTGAGTTGCTTGCTTTTTCAAGCCAGCCCTTGGTCTTCTCAGAGCTTCTGTTTAAGTTCCAGTGAATAACGAGTACCTAGGATGTTTTCAAGGGGAAATGCATTGTTCCACATATCACCTTCCTAATCCACTGCTTCCAGTTCTATGGTGCAAGGTAATTGATAACATGTCATTTGGCAATGGTTTGTCAACAATAAACACGAGATAATTCAATTCCTAGACTATTCATATAGGGGGGAGGGAGGGACGTTTCTGTGCCCTGGCACTCAGTTTCTTGAGGAGTAGGAGGTGAACCACAATCTCTCCGCTCCTTTCATACCCAAACAAAAAACAATATATATCTTAATGCCGGAAGTGCACAATGATAGATATTGTGCAATACATGCATGTCAAGTCCGACCTCTTGGCATCCTTTGCCATCAAGGCCACAGCCTCTAGGATGTGGGTCTAGAACCGCATACTCCATGGTCTTCTCCCAAATCATGTCACTCCCTGTGAGTGGTGTTTGGGTCGTTTTAATCTTATGCTTTTCCTAGGCTGGATGCTGCTTAGCCCCTTTCTGGTTTCCTGAAGAACAGTGAGAAGAACAACCTTACAATTATTTGTTTCTCTTTATGAAGGCCTTTCCATTCTTGAAATGTCTGGTGGTTTTTGTATCCCAATAAGCATCACATTGTTGAGTCCTAGGAAATTGCTTTCCATGAATAAGCTCTGTAGCATGATCTTCATTAGATGCAGGGTTTCACCACAACAATTTGTACATAAGCCCATGTTTTATGGGGAAGGGTGTCCGTGAGGTTGCTCCCATTGGGCCAGGCATGTTCATGTGACTTGTGGTTCTGTCACCTTCTCTGTTGATTGAGCCTCCACCGTTTTTGCCACCTGCCTCATCACTAGCTGCTAGTCATGCTATTGATGCATCATATCCCCCTCCTTGTCATGGGGCTATTGTATCATTTTTACCACATTCTACCCTGTGTGTCTTTGCCCTCACATGCATGGTCTCCTGTCTTGTTTACTGTATTATACTTGGCCTTCATCCCGCAATGGCTGGTTCAATATCATACCATTCATTCATCTTGATTGGCATCCTGTGGACCCCTTGTCTAACCTTCTGTCTCCCCATCTGTGGATGTAGCTGTAGTAGCTGTAGCATCCTCCATGCCGCGTGCACCCACTTACGATTCAGCACGTGCATCTTCTCCAACTATCCCTGCATATGAGTCATCAATAACCACGTGTACGGATTGCTGCAAGGTTGATTTTTGGTTCTTGGCCTCCATCCGTGACCAAATAGAATGTAATGTTATGCTGTGAGTCCACATCGATCTTCAAGCATAACACAAGCTCAATAACTTGTGAGTGGCAAATCCGGAATGAGGGTGTTGGGATTGATTATCTGGTTAGAGTCTAAGGTGGACATCACACCAGAAACCTTCATGATACATGAGGTTGTACACCATAAGTATGTGTGTGCTCACAATGTTGAAAAAAACTGTGATGTTGTGAGATACATTTCCTCTTGCACGGGACTACACTTTACCCTCTTTGAGGAGCGTATGCCAGACCGCGACTCATTTGAGATAGCTGGCTCATGGCCTCGTTTTGAGCAGTGGGTGAACACATGACATAGTCCGTAGATGCCTTGACAGAGCATAGGGCATTCAAACTGGATTACTAGCTTCCTTGGTGGCGGAATGTCAAAGCTGGATTGAACTGGGGATTTCTTTTGTGAAGATGAGGAATCAAGCCTTCACCAAATGCTGTAGGGACAAATTCCATCAAGATCTGAGAACACTGGTGCTACAGATGCTACAATAGTTGGTGTTTTTGGGGTGGTTTCTGCTGCTTCCACTACTACTTCTACTACTATGAGGTAGAGCTAGCAGACATAACCAGTGCACTACCGCATGCATCCCCAACTTTTGAAACTGGTGTCCATGAGGTTGACTACATGTTCTCATGATTTTCCTGTGCCACCAGTATCTAATGGTTTGCTCAAACCGTTATAAGAACTTTCCCCAGCGCCTCACCTTGTTGGTGCAGCTGGCACTGGCCTTGGGAAATTGCACCAACTCATCGTCCGGTTTTTTAAAACATGTGTGATTCAGCATCCTGTTCTACTGGATGACTATGGCCCTAAAGCCCGGATACATTGGTTGTCACCAGTTTCACACACACACACACACACACACACACACACACACACACACACACACACACACACACACACACACACACACACACACACACACACACACACACACACACAGAGAGAGAGAGAGAGAGAGAGAGAGAGAGAGAGAGAGAGAGAGCGAGAGAGAGAGAGAGAGAGAGAGCGAGAGAGAGAGAGAGAGAGAGAGCGAGAGAGAGAGAGAGAGAGAGAGCGAGAGAGAGAGAGAGAGAGAGAGCGAGAGAGAGAGAGAGAGAGAGAGCGAGAGAGAGAGAGAGAGAGAGAGCGAGAGAGAGAGAGAGAGAGAGAGCGAGAGAGAGAGAGAGAGAGAGAGCGAGAGAGAGAGAGAGAGAGAGAGAGAGAGAGAGAGAGAGAGAGAGAGAGAGAGAGAAACACCCCACATCCTGTGACGACCAGAATCTTGAGAAATGGTAGGAAGCATTCAGAGCCAACTGGCCATTGGTGGGAGACAATGACGTGAAATGCAACCCTGCCTTGGAAGGAGCAACATTTTTGTTGATGATGGTGATATAGCGGCTGATGCTACAGTCATTTCAGCAGCTGTTGCATCCAGCCATATATTGGCAGAACTTCCTCCTGTTGCCACCATGGCTGATTTACCAACAGCCACAGTAGCGCCCTTAAGCCCCCCCCTTTGTTTGCGGTTGTCTCACTGTCATTGCTGGAAGTAGCAAAAGGGCTGCTGATACCTGTTTGTGTCACTGTTCACAACCAAAAAGGCTGGTATGCACGCAGCTAAGCAAGCTACAGCCCTTAGTGACATGGCTTTCAAGGTTACCGATGAAGTGAATGCTGGCCTTGGTGCCACATATGCATGGGCAGCAGCCAGACCGGCTGCTAAGGCTGCTGCCAAGAAAACAGTATTTCTCAGTGTGGCTGCTGCTAAGACCAAGAAACCACAATCAATACACTAGAACCCTTAGTATTTGGTGCTCCGGATTTGCAGTACTCACATAGTTTTGTGACAGAAGAAGGTGAAGGATGGTTGGGAAGTGGGATTTTGGTGGATGTCATAGAAAACATGACAGGTTGGTCAGTCAAGAACAAGGCACGCAAAACACTCACCGCCAGTGAGCAAGCTCACAGTGAGCTTGCAAGCCTCTCATGACCTGAGGGGTCAAAGTTGGCTCCTCAGTTTTGTAAACCGCCCCTGCCATGTTTTCCGGACATGTCGAAGCTGCCTGTTTTCACTCCACACACACTCTATCCAAGGATTGACAAGGTAATGAGGGGAGGTTAGCAGCCAAACACTTGGCCCCCAACTGCCGCACAAGTTACCAAAACTGCTTCCTGAACCCTCCCATGGCCTCCTACACAAGAGGCCTGAAAAGGAATCCTAGATTAACTTCCAACAGCGGTCGATGCTTCCTCATTTTCCCCCTCCACTAACTGTGCCACTCCATGACCCAAACCTGTCGTAAAATGGCCCTAAGATAACATCCAACACCCAAACTGTTCCAAGCTCCTAGTCAGCTATGGCCAAGTCTGGCCTCAGACTGTCCTCCTTATTTTGCAACGACAACTCCCCTCCCGACTCTACGTCAACCTTCAAATAGTGCTCTTCAGAAACTTCCTCAATCTTATTCAAGATGGTATGATGGAATTGGATGATATGGCCACTCCGGTGATGGCACGTCACCCAAGCCGGATCAAGCCTATTAACAGATGGTTGAATTATCTCCAAGTAAACCACCGGAGGTCCCAACCACAGCTGCCCATGAAGGTGGAAAAATGCCCCTAAGATATGAACCCAATCCTGCACCAAGGTAGGGATCACCTATAGCTAGAAGCATTACCCCGTGAGTCGGCTTTCCAAAAACAACCTCCCCTGCCAACGCCTGCAATTCCCTGGATGCAAAGTCCCCTCCTCTCTAGTAATGCATGCACAATGTTCCTCCCCGGCTCCATCGTGCATTAAAACCTCTTTCTTCCCCATGTTGTTGAAAAACTGGAGGCTAATTCAGCAGTAAAGAGATCCTACCTATCCCTTAGGAAGGTCCTCCAAAGACAGGAGGTCCCTCCAGACCACTCCCGGTAGACAGCACATGCAATTTCCCAAATGTGGCAAAGAAGACTGATCTCCTGATCTGTAAGGAGAAAGGGGAAGAATAACATATACACCTCATGAAGAAGAGAAGCTAATGTGTGGATACAAGCTAGAAAGGGGCCCTGTATTTCACCTGAAAGAAACCCCACCTCCATGCCATAATTCCAGCTGGATTCACTACCAGGAAACCGCCTCATAATCCCCCTTCCAAGTACCAACTCCCGAAAGTGGTGACAGGATGAGGCCAAGGTAGGCCTCTAAGAAATCGATGTCAAATCTACCCTATTCATGTAGCCATAAAGTCTCTGGGGTTAAAGCTCGAACCAAGACCCATACCATGGGGATGACACACATACATAAAGTTGTGGTTGTTGCTTTAGGATCCTCACGATGTTGCATCTCATTGGCCCCCAAGAAATCACTGTCCAACCACACTCAGCCCACCCTTGTAGCATGGTTTCTGTGCTCAAGGGGCAACCCAAGATAGGATTCTGCGCAAGTGCTGCCAGCAGGGAACCAAGTGAGTGACGGGAAAGACGTCCTTTGTGGGGCTAGATGTCCAGTCCCCAACTCTCTGCAGCCTCTATTACAGCTGTAGAGGCTGCCCTTATCCTAGATTGGCATCACACAGATTGACGTATCATTCTCAAACTTCCTGATGTGGCCCTTACCCCCAACCTCCTGCACACCAGCATCAAGCACTAGTAGAAGAGCCATGTCAAAAAGCACCCAAGAAAAGGAGGTCCCCTTGCCGAGCCCCTCGCAAGCTTTCCACGATCGTTGGAACGCAGACTCTAAAGAAAAACAGCTATTCCAACTCCACATCAAACTTGGGGAGGATCTTGCTCCCCAAGCCTCTACCACTCTCTGATTTCCTGAGGCACACAACTCCGCTCCACCTCATCCAAGGAATCACGGATGTCTGTGCAAGGTAGCCAGAAGGAAGGGTGCACATTGAAAATCTCACCAACTCCTCTTATCAATAGAGGCGACCCCTCTGATGCCCCCATCCTGAACCGGAGCGGTTACAACATCTCCGTTACCTTTCCTTTTCCCTGTTGAGCAGGATCCCTCATGCCAAACAGAACAACTTCTCCCCCACTTTAATGGCCTGCATGCCATCCTGCTCCAACTCCTCGTTTCAGAGCGGGATCTACCTACACCAACCAAACCACTGGAAGATCTCAACATAACATAATCCTCATGGGTTTTGTGAGGCTCTCCAATCCCAATGCCTAGTATGCTGTTTTACATCTGATGTTTGCCCCGAAGGTCCAGTATTTGTTTCCCTGGGTGCGTTCTGAAGCTGCTCTTCCACCAAATCTGAGGTGCCTTTTATGCATCTCGCTAAGCAATGAAGGTGGTAAACCACAATTCAATAGGGGAATTTGTTAGGGATGTAGCTCCTAACAGGCCATGAGTATCAACTTGGACCTGGCAGCTGGAGTCGTATAGGAGCCATAACGCATGACCTAAGTATCCTTGTTCAACTGTTATGACAGCCTACTTTTATACCTGAACCAGTGCCCGCAATTTCTCTACAACAGGGAGTCAAGTAGTACGGCAGGAGGGCAAGAGCACTCTAAGGACAGCTCGGGTCACTTTCCGAGCCTTGTCAAAGACACCGTCCTACTCCCCTCTCGGAAATCACAGACAACGCTTGAAAACTACGTGGCTGACATTCAGTCACTATCTCCATCAACCACCAGCTTATTGTCCCTCCCTGCGCCATGCCCTGATCTTGCTCTCCTGCCCCCACCAGCAGCTCATAGCGCATGTGCTCCCCCTCTGCCAAAAGCATCCATGTTTAGAATTGAGCAGCCATTGCAGGGTCACCTCGCCTAGGGACAAGCTATCTGCCAGGAACCACCCGATGCACCCCTTGGAGACAGCAGCCACCTGATTGTGTGGATCCCAACACAAGCGGCCCAACACCCGTGGAGGCCAAATCTACATGTCCGATCTGTCAGGCCCAGTCGCCAATATCACACCACCCAACTCCTCTGAACAAAGGGAGTTAATTCACTTCCAAGCCTTGGAGAATGGCACTGACTAGCGCAGACCCCGCGACTATCCTTTGGACCCACCTAGCCAAGAAAGATTCTAATTGGTGTGACCCACACCAATTAGAATCCTTCTTGGCTGGTATCACGTCCAACTCCACACCTCAAAATTCTGGTGCCAGTGATGTGAACACCATCAACAGCTCCACCGTGTTGCTCAATCCACGATAACCAACCAGAAAACAGGTTAAAGTATCATCACACCCAGCCATAGTGGTTGTCAACTACATGTGCCTTAGTGCACCGTTGGTGAAAGAGCTCCTCTCTGGTGTGCCATTTGCGGCAACCACCAGGTGGGAGTCCCCAATAACCACCAAGCACCGGATCCCCAAGTCACAGATCATTCACAGACCCAAATGGAATGCCACATCTTTGTGACATTGTACTTATGTGACTTGAAAGGAATTCCCAGGAAAATTGTAATGGAAGCTTTGCCCTGTTATAGAGCACCGTCCCCACCCCACCCCACTGTCATCACCTCTTCTCCATTGTCCTGTTGAAAAGGAGCCAGTAAGGCTCATCACAAGGAAGGGAAGGAGGGGTGAAGGTGGTGGGGAGGGAAGGAGGTGGCAAAGGAGGGGGCAGAGGAGGAGGAGGAGGGGAAAGTGGAGGGGGCAGTGGAGGGGGAGGTGAAGGGTTAGGCAAAGGAGGAGCTTAAGGGGGTAGGTCAGCGGGGAAGGCGGGGAAGGTAAAGGAGGAGGTGCGGATAGCAAAAGGGAGGTAAACATGGCGTGAAGAGGAGAGAGAGTGGGTGAAGCACCAGAATAGGAGAAGGAGGTGCAGTCTCTTGTGGGCTGGAAGTGAGCCCCCACCGGGCATACCTAACATCCATAAGCCTCTTACGCCTCCACTCCACTGCCCTGGTCCAGTGGCTGCCCACCACAACTCTTGCTACAGCTCCGGTCGCTGCCTTTGCTGCAACGTTGACTCCTGACCCATCCGTTGCCCCCTCCCCTACCACTGTTGCCGTTTTGGTTATGACCCCATTCACCATGTTCACTGCAACGGAAACGGCCACCATTGTAGACCAGATAATCATGACTCCTGATAAAGCCCCCCGGGCAGGCAAAGGTGCTACTGCTGCCTCAACCCCTGTCGCCTCAAGTTCTGAAACCCCTACCGTTGCCGATGGCGGTGAGGGTGACTACGCTGCCAGACCTACCAATAGCCGACTACTGCCAGTGCTGCTCTTGACTACTGCCTGTGTGATCCTGATGCTGATGTACCATACTAGTGCTGCTAAGATAAGACCAAGACAAGCCATCTCGTTCTCATACTTATTTTTTTTCATCTCAGTACAAGATGCCTCGTCTCCAGCATGAGGGCTGAGAGTATGGATCTCATACTGACTAACTACTCTCTAGTCTTGGCCTCATCTCATTCTCCATCATCTCAGTGAAAGTCTTTCAATTCAACCAGGTGTAAATGATGAGCAAAGCAACAATGCACCCTACCAACACTGCCTATGTCATCATCAACCGCACTGAATGAGAGGAAGACTTTTATGGCAGTGGTAGTTGTTAACACAAACCAAATGATTATTTAGCACCTTAGCTGGGGGCCGAGGCCGGCTAAAGAGAAGTGGAAATTTGGGCCGCCATACCCACGTCCATTGGACTAACTCATGTTCCCCAAGTTGCGCCTTGCCAAGTCCGTGCGGTTTGTTTCAATCACTCACCCTAGCCTGCTGGGCGACTATAGGGTGACTGCAAGGCGTCAGAGCGCATGTTGCAAACCACAATTCAGACCACACCTTCAAAATGCGTGCACCACCTGAACTTTGTTGGTGGGACTAGTCCATATTCGTGAATTTTGAAGCTTCAAGCAAGAAAAATCTTCAAATTTTGTGTAATAATTCTCATGATGGTCAATGCATGCATAGGATGCTTAGCATTTTAGGACGAGGGTTTTCACTTCCTCCTTATCCTTTGCGTCAAGGTAGACATTCTTGCCACTTTTGCATGGGGGGATGGACTCTAGGAATAGTGATGCACGTGGCTTGCTTGACGCCCATTAAGACATTAAGCCCAAGAAAACATTGTCGTCTCGGTCTTGCATGGCAACAGAATTGTCTTGGTCTCCTCTCTGAGAAACTGAGAAAAGGAAAATCTAGGCAGCAGGTTGAGGCAGCAACGTTGTTGATGCAGCGTGCCGGCTTCCACGCTCGTTGCTTAAGTCTGCTGCCCCCTCAGTCTGCAGCTCTAGAGTCTGGATGCTCTAGGTTTGTTACTCAGAAATCTGCGCGCTAGTGTTAGCGACAGAAAGCAGCTGAGAACTGAAATTGACCGATTAGAAATGAAGAATAAACAACAATGGGAGACCCCTCCAAGTTCTAGCTCCCCCCTGTTGTGCTTTGTGCCGTTCCTGTACAGTTTACTGTGACCACTCGGCCGTGTCCATACTCGTGCAGATCCCTGAGGCAGGCGGCCCTGGTGACACCTGCGCGACGACAGGCGGCGGACTACCCGTCCGGAGCTGACCGACCACTGTTCCAGAGCCCCAGATGTCACCGGGACTCCTTGCTGTGACTTCTACGTCTTGCAGGCGCCTTTCGGTGGACTGGACATGAGGCCCATTTGCATGTTTTTGCATTATATACTCGCTGTCCGTCGATGGATGCATGCATGTGACCAGTCGTTGCGTGCGTCTTTTGATTCTGCACGTCTAGGTTCAGACGGCGTAGGATTCTGACATGTGTGCGCAGAGTTACGGCCAAAACAGTGGTTTTGGGCCGGTTTTAGGACAGCTCTTGGACTGCCGCGTGCGACATCCGCCGTGCGCCGCGGCATGTATTTATGCCCTGGACCTGTCAGTTGTCATCTCTCTCTGCATTTACTAAGCTATTGAAGCTTATGAGACTTTGCGCGTCTCCCTAGCCTGATGCTTGCTGTTTCTTGCACCTGCCTGCTTGCTAGTGCGTCAGCTGACTGGACAGTGTCGCCACGTCAGCAGCAGCAAGGCTAGGAAGCTTCCTAGCAGTTTCTCATGGTATCAGAGCGGTGAGACAGATCTCACCGAGCTGCGCAGCAGAGACACAGCAGAGCAGCAGCAGTGAGAGTCACCACTGCAGCAGATCTTCTGGGACCCGTCGGAGACGGTCGACCGCCGTCAACGTGAGATCGCAGCAGCAGAGACAGCAACAGCGACGCGTACCACCACGCAGAGGGGCGTGGCGGCGGCGGTGCCAGCAGCCCTTCTCCCACCGCCGCCACAGCTGAGTAGCAGCAGCAGCGCAGCAGCCACAGCTGCAGCAGCAGCGTGACAACAGCCGCGGCAGCAGCAGCGCAGCAGCAGCGGTGGCAGCAGCATCGTAGTAGCGGTAGCGGCGGCGGCGGCAACAGCAGCCGCAGCGGCGGCAGCAGCATCAGCGGCCGCAGCGCAGCTGCAGCAGCAGAAGCAGCAGCGGCAGCGGTGGCAGCAGCGGTAGCAGCAGCAGCGTAGCAGCGCAGCAGCAACGGCAGCGTGGCAGCGCGGCAGCGCAGCAACAGCAGCGGGCAGCGGCGGCGGCGAGCTGCTGCTACAGCGCGCAACAGCAGCAGCGGCAGCGTGCAGCTGCTGCTGCCACCGCTGCGCA
>SZWC01003495.1:81792-96850 GCA_023375785.1 Penium margaritaceum
AAAAAAAAAAAAAACGTCAGCGTTGACGCTGACGTCAGCATTCTGCTTGCTGACGTCATCAGGTCGTGCTGACGTCAGCAACCACCTGCTGACGTCAGCACCATACTTAGGCAAATTTTTGGCCGGATAGTCAAAAATTGCCAGCGTCTCAACTCCTCGAGAAACGCTGACGGTTTTGAAATCCGACAAACTTGACCTGTTTGTCCGTACTGAGAGGCGACATGGAGTCGGACAAGGGGAAGGCGACTGGTGATCCCTCCTCCTCCTCCTCTAGCGTCCTGAGCCCACGCTCGCAGGCCATTGAGGACCTGCGGAGCCAGCAGGTTGAGATGCGCCGCCTCCAGCGGGAGCAGACTGAGGCCCTCCGCACGCTGACTGAGCTCCTGCGTAGCCAGTCCACAGCTCCACGGCAGGGTTCCGAGGGAGCTGCCGGCGTCGCGTTGTCTGTACAGCAGTCGGCTCAGGGGCCTGGTACAGGTACTCGGCCTGACCCACCACCTTCAGACCTCTTGGATGATGAGCCATTCATGCCAGGCATGACAGACGACTCCCCGGATCATGACATCCGGACCCTTCAGGAGCGCCTCCGTCAGCTGCAGACGGGCACCAGATCTCCTGTGGTGCCTACGGTGCGACCGTCACCTGACTATCCCCTTCCAGGCTTCTTCCCTGTCTCTTGCCCTCCTCAGCCTGCGGCTGCTCTTCCCACGGAGCGGCAGCCAAAGGACTTTGAGGCACCACCCCCACGGTACATCAGCGAGGATGGGTTTGACTGCTGGGAGATCCTGTTTCAGGTGTGGGCCACCTCCGAGGGAGTTTGGCCTTACTACCACAGCCCATACCAGACTACAGACCCAGCACAGGTGTCGACAGCTGCTCGGGCCATGCGAGGACTTCTCTACGCTATGCCACGCGAGACTGTCGTCGACTTCCGCCCCTTCCTTGGCGAGGCTGGCACAGGCACCGGAGCTGATCCTCGTGGAGGCTGGGATCTGGCGCTGTCCCTACTGGCCGCAGAGACGCACGCCACGCGTGCGTCCCACATCCGCGCTTTCCATTCGCTTCGTCAGGGACCAGCGGAGCCTGCGGCGGATTACTGGCGACGCGCCATGCGTATTTACACGCGCCTGGGTACCTCAGGGGGCACACAGCTGTGGGCACTCCGGGCGATCATGCTCGGAGTTCGCCTGGAGTACACCGACATCTTCGACCGGTACAGCGACGCCGTTCTCGAGCCCTTCTCGGCCTCCATGCAGCTGCTCCCTTGGGCGCATCAGCTNCCCCTTCCAGGTTTCTTCCCTGTCTCTCGCCCTCCTCAGCCTGCGGCTGCTCTTCCCACGGAGCGGCAGCCAAAGGACTTTGAGGCACCACCCCCACGGTACATCAGCGAGGATGGGTTTGACTGCTGGGAGATCCTGTTTCAGGTGTGGGCCACCTCCGAGGGAGTTTGGCCTTACTACCACAGCCCATACCAGACTACAGACCCAGCACAGGTGTCGACAGCTGCCCGGGCCATGCGAGGACTTCTCTACGCTATGCCACGCGAGACTGTCGTCGACTTCCGCCCCTTCCTTGGCGAGGCTGGCACAGGCACCGGAGCTGATCCTCGTGGAGGCTGGGATCTGGCGCTGTCCCTACTGGCCGCAGAGACGCACGCCACGCGTGCGTCCCACATCCGCGCTTTCCATTTGCTTCATCAGGGACCAGCGGAGCCTGCGGCGGATTACTGGCGACGCGCCATGCGTATTTACACGCGCCTGGGTACCTCAGGGGGCACACAGCTGTGGGCACTCCGGGCGATCATGCTTGGAGTTCGCTTGGAGTACACCGACATCTTCGACCGGTACAGCGACGCCGTTCCCGCGCCCTTCTCGGACTCCATGCAGCTGCTCCCTTGGGCGCATCAGCTTTTCCTCCAGGTGACGTCGACCCGCGAGGCTGCAGTAGCACATCAGGAGTCGTCCCTCGCTGCAGCAGTCCTCGCCTCACCACCATCTTCCATTCTGCAGTCACCCTCATCCACCTCCACCACGACCCCATCTTCCTCTTCCTCCTCGACCCCGTCTACACCCACGCAGACGCAGGGCGTTGCAGCAGCTGCCCAGGGGAAGAAGAAGAACAGGAAGCGCGGATTGGGCCAGCAGCAGTCGTCATCCAGTGGTAGCAGTGGGCGTTCCGTCCACTGCTACAACTGTGGAGGTGCCCATCGCTACACCGAGTGCCAGCAGCCGCTTGACTGGGGGCGCATCACCCGTGGACTTCAGGCGGCCCATGCTGCTCGTACCGCGTCCGGCACGTCGTCCGCACACTCCTTGGGACGCGCGGCATCTACGACTGCAGCTGTTCCTGCGTCCTCACCAGCAAGCAGCAGTGATCCAGACCCACGTGACCGCACCATCGCCGAGCTACGTCATCTTCTGGCGCTTCGCTTACAGGGAGGTGCGAGTGTGTTGTCATCGTCGAGTGGGTCACAGACTGCTTGTTCGTTCGCCTTCGTGACTCATGATGATACGTGTGGGGGAGCACAGTCCGCATGTGATGAGGATGGGCTTGACCGCACAGACTGGATCCATGAGGCTCACCTTTGTGATGTACGTCGTTCCGTCCCACAGACGGCTCAGCGTCCTTCTGATGCCGAGTGTTCCATTGCTCGTTGTACAGTGACGTCCACTGGTCGTGACTCCAGTGGCACTTGGATCATCAATTCTAGTGCCACTCACCACATGACGTGTCGTCGTAGTGCCTTTGTGGTTCTTGGTCCCGTCACGACTGTTTGTTCTGTTCGCACAGGCTCTGGTCAGTCCTTACCAGTCCACGGTGTTGGGGTTGTGTGCTTCGATGGACCGTCTGGCCCCTTGTATCTCTCTGACGTGCTATTTGTACCTGATCTTGAGCTCAGCCTGCTGTCTGTGCGTGCCTGCACTCTGATGGGTCTCTCTGTTGAGCACACTGCTGATTCGGCGACTGTGACTGCTTCTGACACCCGTAGCATTGTCCTGCGTGCTTCAGTCGTTGATGACCTGTACCGCATTGCTCGGCCGTCATCCCCTCGCTCCCCTACGTCCTCTGGTCGCGTTTTTGTCACTGGTGTTCTATCCCCAGACCACCAGAGATTGCTTCACAGATGTCAGTGTCACGTGGGCTCCGACACTGTGTCGAAGCTCATTCGGACACAGCCCGCTCTTGGTCTTGACGTGGCTTCTTTCGAGAAGCCACCCAAGACCGACTGCCTTTTTTGCACTCAGGGTAAGATGCATAGGTGCACTTACCCTGATTCGCGTTCACGAGCACTGCGGCCCCTCGAGTTGGTCCACTCGGACCTGCTTGGTCCTCTCCCGGTTGAGTCCGTGTCCGAGAGGGGCCGATATGTTCTGACACTGACTGATGACTTCACCCGGATGCGGTGGGTCTACAGTCTACGTCAGAAGAGCGACGCCGCCCTTGCGGTTCGACTCTGGCTCGTGATGGCTGAGCGTCAGTCTCGCCACACGCTACACACCTTCCGATCGGATCGCGGTGGCGAGTTCCTCGGTGAGATGGACGCCTTCTTTGCTGAGCACGGCATTTTTCACCAGGTCTCCGCTCCTGCCACCCCACAGCAGAACGGTGTCTCTGAGCGCTGGAACCGCACCATGGAGGATGCGGTTCGCGCCATGCGGTCTGAGTGCGGTCTCCCGGAGTCCTTCGCCTTTGAGGGCTTCTCCTACATGACCTGGGTCTGGAACCGCCTCCCGCATGGTCCACTTCCGGACCATATTACACCGTACGAGCTCTGGTTTGGCCACCGAGCTGATCTTCGCCTCGCTCGCGTTTGGGGGTCCCTGGCCTCCGTGTGGTACACCGAGGACCAGCAGGGGTCCAAGGTCTCCCTTCGGGGTCGCTTGTGTGCCTTCATCGGCATCTCCCCGCGATCGAAGGCTTGGCGCTTCTGGGACCCCACTCGCCGTCGTGTCATCGAGTCTCGGGACGCGCTGTTTTTTGAGTCACTCACTTACCGTGATCTGACTTCCATCACAGCCCTCTCTGCCGCCCACGTCCCTTCCTATGAGGGTTCTCGGCGGATGGGGGAGATTTCTTCGCCGTTGACCACTGGTCGCCAGGCTGATGGGTCCGCTCGAGCCCCCTCTCGGTCTCCAGCACTTGACGACCCGGCTATCATTGCCGTTGGCACAGAGATATCGCCTGTGCTGCCCACGTCACACCCTACAGGCACCACGGCCCTCACGCCTCCTCCTTCATCACCACCTGTCTCTGCTAGCACCCCTGCTCAGGCGTCTGACCCAGTCCAGCCCATGCCTGTCCCTGCTTCGACTGACACTCGTTCAGTGTCCGGGCCGGTCTTACCCGCTGGCACCCCCAGCTCTGGGTCCCCCACACACGCGTCTCCTCGCACGGCATCCCCGGCTGCCTCGTCTCAGATTTCACCTGCTGCGTTCGTCCCTGACCCTGTGGACGTGCCCGTCTCTGCGCCTGGTGCGCGTCCCTCGCCCTCCGGTTACTCTCGTGAGCCTCGTGGTCGCCTTCGACCACTGGATTCCGGAGCTCAGCGGGTGTCGGGTCCCGGACCCAGGCGCCCCACTCGCAGAATCGCGAGCGGTGATCCAGGCACAAAGGCCCTAGGCCAGAGTGCCCGCACTGAGCTTTCAGAGGTACACCCAGCGTGCCCCATTGGGCACGATCTGGTCACTCGCGAGTTCCATATCGCCTGTGACGCAGCAGCTGACCTCGTGGCTGTCAGGCCTGACACTGTGGCGTCTGCACTCGCCACGCAGAGTTCCCCCTCTCTGGCCCCTGATCCAGGCACATTGAGGGAGGCTCTCTCATCTCACGATTCCGATGCCTGGCGAGCTGCTTGCGAGGATGAGCTTCGCGCTATCCGAGAGCACGGAGTCTATGAGCTGGTCGATCTTCCCCCCGGGAGGAAGGCGATTCAGGTCAAGTGGGTCTTTCGCAAGAAAGTGAAGCCTGATGGCTCACTGGAACGCTACAAGGCCCGCTTGGTCGTCAAGGGGTTCTCTCAGATTGAGGGAGTTGACTACACTGACACCTTTGCCCCTGTCGGCCGCATAACCTCAGCTCCAGCTCTGTTCGGTGTAGTGGCTCAGCATGACTGGGAACTACACCAGATGGATGTGAACAACCGCGTTCCTCCATGGCTCTCTGCATGAGGAGATCTACGTGGCTCAGCCACCAGGCTTTGAGGACGGTGACAAGGTCTGGCGCTTGCGCAAGTCCTTGTATGGCCTCAAGCAATCTCCATGGTGTTGGAACCGGGAGATCACAGGCACCTTGACTCGTGCACGATACGTAGAGAGCGAGGCTGACCCCTCGCTGTTCATCCTGCCGACACCAGAGCGTCTCACCGCCATCCTGGTCTATGTTGATGAACTTCTGATTGTGTCTCCGTCCCTGGAGGCCGTGAAGGAGGCCAAGGCTGTCCTGCAGACCGCCTACAGGATGAAGGACCTTGGTCCTGCATCGGTGTTTCTCGGTATGGAGATTGTACGTGATCGCAGACACCGGACACTGTTGCTGCATCAGGCCCGATATGCACGAGTCGTGGGGGAGCGCTTTAGCGATCTCCTTGGTGCAGTGCCCACTGCTTCCACACCCATCACACCTGATGGGCAGGATGCCCTGAAGGTGGATGACCCTACACAGCTGGGGAAGACAGTGGACGTGACCTTGTACCTCCGTCTTATCGGATCTCTGATGTACCAGGCCATGACCACGCGTCCCGACATCGCGTTTGTCGTTAACCTCCTTGCTCAGTTCTCGCAGGTTCCACGTGCAAGAGCTCTTCACGCGGCTCTGCGAGTGGTACGGTACGTGGTTTCCACGCCGTATCTCGGACTCTGCTTTCGTCGGCAGTGTTCGGTGGTCCTTGACGGCTACACTGACAGCGACTGGGCTTGGAGTCCCGACGGGCGCAGTAGCACTGGCTACGTGTTTCTGCTCGGTGGTACCGCTTTGTCTTGGCGAAGCGGGAAGCAGGGCTGCATCGCACGTAGCTCGTCGGAGGCAGAGTATGTGGCTTTGGGGGCAGGGGCTGTTGAGGCATTCTGGTTGCAGCGCTTGTTTCTTGAGCTTGGGCAGTCAGTACCCGCCATTGTGCTGCGATGCGACAACCAGAGTGCTCTCGCCATTGCGGAGAACTCTGGTGTTTTCCATGCTCGCACGAAGCACATTGCGGTTAAGCATCACTTCGTTCGTGATCTGGTGGAGCGACGCGTGATCTCCATCACGTGGGTTGGCACTGACTTGCAGCGAGCTGATTTCTTGACGAAGGCACTTGCACGCAGAAAGTTCCTGGTGGCCATTCGTTCTGTTGGGCTCCGCCCCGTGCGTGACAATGGTTGAGTGTGGGATGTACGTTGCCGTCTCATCTGTCTGTATCACTCACTATGTGGTTATACCAGTGCTGCACGCGTATGGACATGCGTACCATCGGGTCATGGGGGAGTGTTGTGCTTTGTGCCGTTCCTGTACAATTTATTGTGACCACTCGGCCGTGTCCATACTCGTGCAGATCCCTGAGGCAGGCGGCCCTGGTGACACCTGCGCGACGACAGGCGGCGGACTACCCGTCCGGAGCTGACCGACCACTGTTCCAGAGCCCCAGATGTCACCGGGACTCCTTGCTGTGACTTCTACGTCTTGCAGGCGCCTTTCGGCGGACTGGGTATGAGGCCCATTTGCATGTTTTTGCATTGTATACTCGCTGTCCGTCAATGGATGCATGCATGTCACCAGTCGTTGCGTGCGTCTTTTGATTCTGCACGTCTAGGTTCAGACGGCGTAGGATTCTGACATGTGTGCGCAGAGTTACGGCCAAAACAGTGGTTTTGGGCCGGTTTTAGGACAGCTCTTGGACTGCCGCGTGCGACACCCGCCGTGCGCCGCGGCAGGTATTTATGCCCTGGACCAGTCAGTTGTCATCTCTCTCTGCATTTACTAAGCTATTGAAGCTTATGAGACTTTGCGCGTCTCCCTAGCCTGATCCTTGCTGTTTCTTGCACCTGCTTGCTTGCTAGTGCGTCAGCTGACTGGACAGTGTCGCCACGTCAGCAGCAGCAAGGCTAGGAAGCTTCCTAGCAGTTTCTCACCCCCCAGCTCTGTAGAGCTTGTTACTCAGCTAACCAGCCAATCAGAAAATAGACCTAGACCTATTCTTGTTGAAATAGTATGCACCTTGTCTACTGCCTAGCTGGCTAGCTACACATACAGACAAGGCATGCACTGCTCTATGGAGTATGTTCCCTTGGTCTGTTCTGAGATGGGCCAGGAATGCACTGCCCATAATGGGTATGTCCCCTGTGCCTCATCATAGGAACCATACCTTTTTGGCTTGGTTGATTAGGCACCGGAGTCTCAAACTAGAGGTCGCGGGTTCAAACCCTGCGACGGCCGCAATTTTCTTTGTGGCCAAAACTAGGACAGGAAGCTTCTAGGAAGCTTACTAGAGCCTGCCTTGAGGATGACACTTGGCGGTCTAAGGACGCGCCAAGTAGGAATGTAGGTTGAGGTTGGCTCCAGTGGAGCCACTACAAGCAGAAGCTTTAGCAAAGCTCTACAAGTATAAAAGCATGTACCTTGCATGCATCCATTTACAGTTCTTGCCTTTGAGACTCCTCACAGAGTGTCCAACCAAAGGTAGACACTAAAGACCAACATGCGGACTTCGTGAGGTTGCAAACCAAACGAACCTAAAGTGTGGATCCCTCGTTCGAGGGTGATATGTTATCTTGGTTGCAATACCAAGAGCGGTTGGCGGCCTCCCATGTCGGGACCCGTTTTCTAGACCGTTGCTATCCGGCGCATTGACAATTCTCTGGCAGGCAGGATTTTCTCGGTGAGCCCTGCCAGACGGCCGACAGCCCAAAACCCGGGCGTCGTCCGTTTTGCCTGAAAACTGGACCATACCATATAACCAACACTGCAAACACAGTCGTGCGGTCAGAAACAACTACAAAAACAGCAGCAAAGATTCATGGCTGCCCGAACCTAGGCAGTGCCTACGATGGTCCATGATACCAAACAGTGCCACCCAACATGAGACATGGATCCTAGGCAGAGCATGACGCTGCAGACGCAATGGTACGGTCAGATCCAGCACTGGACACATGCAGACAGCATCTGCAGTGGTAGTGACCGCCGGCAGCCCGACCGCAGAGGAAGCCTGCGGATGGAGCTTAGCACGTCACCGGAGAGAGGAGGCTCCAGCAAACTGCGGGTAAGCCTCAGCGTACGTTGGCTCCACCAGACGACACTCCAACAGCGGTGTAGACAACCGCGACAACAGACGGCTCGCGGCGGAACATGAGACCTCGCCAAGGAGTCGAGATGACATAGAGCAACACTCTGATCAGAGCCTCAAAGTGGAGGTGACGCGGCTCCTTAGAAGGCTCAAAAAGAAGGTTGACGGCGGACGCGATGTGTGGACGTGTCGTCGTCGCCAGGAACATCAGAGACCTGATGACTCGTAGTTACGTGGTCACGTCAACTGGCTCCCCCATAACGGCTGGGTCAGGACTCTTGAGCTTCACATAACCATCACGTGACATGGGTGAAGAGGCGCTCGGCACGAGGGGCAGGTCCTCAGCAAGGTGAGTGGACAGGATCTGCACATAGGCAGCCTAGTGGACGTGTAGGATGTCCTGGGAGCGATCATGCTCGAGCTCCATGCCCAGGAAGACTCGGGTAGATCCTAGATCCTAAACCTGATAGATGGTGTACAATAGGTCCTTAACATGCTCAATGGCAGCCATGTCAGGCGAGAAAATGAGGAGATCGTCGACGTAGACCAGAATAGCGGCAAAGGTCTGACCACGTGGGCTGACGAACAGTACGGGGTCAGCGGTGCTACGCAGAATGGCACCGCGGAGGAGCGTGCTCTTGATCTTCTGGTTCCAGTACCAAGGTGACTGCTTCGGGCAATAGAGTGCCTTCCGCAGCCGCTAGACTCTCCCAGTGCCGTAGTCGAAACCGGGGTCGCACCATATAGCGCTCCTCACCCTCCAGCGAGCCGTGGAGGAAAATGTTGCTCACGTCCATCTAATGTAGCTCCCACCCATGCTTGGCAACCAGACTGAAGAGCGCCCGACTAGTGGAGAACCGACCAACTAGGAAAAACATCTATTCATAATCAACCCTGGGCACCTGAGCAAACCCCTTGGCTGTGAGGCGGGCCTTGTATAGGCTGAAGGACCCGTTAGGCTTCCATTTGCACCGGAAGACCCACTTTGCACCGATGGTCTTCTGATGTGGTGGGAGGTCGACAAGGTCATACACGTGGTGCTCTCGGATAGCAGCGAGCTTGTCGGCACAGGCAGCATCCCAATGCACGGCATTGGAAGAGGCTCGAGCCTCGCGTAGGACGTCTGGGTCCTCCAGACGTGCTATGGAGCAGATTGAAAGAGCGTGTGCATCTCGAACTCTAGGTGGGAGGCACATGAGTGTAGCCATGACTTCTTGCTGATGCTTGTGATGGAGTTTGGCATAGCCCAGTGCGGAGCTCGGATGGCCGACGTGATCAGGTCGAGGGCCTTGGTGTCAGTGTCCCCACTCGCGACCGTAGGAGTGAAAGAGACAGGTGGAGCAACAGGGGGCTGAGGAGCCACAGGGCGCGGTACGGCGGTCTGCGTGCTCATTGACGGCCTGGGTTGGAGGTTGTCGCTTGCGCCACGTGTGTAACGCTGTAGGGCTGGAGATGGCACCAAGTCCGACGGGCTTACGGAGGTAGACAAGGCTACTGGCACCAAGGGACCAGCGGACGTGACTGGGGCTGCTGGCCCGGAGGAGCCAGTGGGCACGACAGGGGCTATTGGCCTAAAGGGTTCAGCGGGCGCGACTTGAGCTGCCCGTCCAGAGGGGCCAGCGGGTGCAATTGGAGCTGCTGGCCCGGAGGGGTCAGCGGGCGCAACAGGGGCTGCCGGCCCGGAGGGGTCGGCGGGCGCGACTGGGGCTGCAAGCCCGGAGGGGCCAGCAGGCAAGACTAGGGCTGCTAGCCTCGAAGGGCCAGCGGGTGCGACTAGGGCTGCTGGCCCGGAAGGGCCAGCGGACGCAACTAAGGCTGAGCGGGACTAAGTGATGTGTCAAGCGGCAGGATGAAGGATGGACTGACCACTCCCCCACGCAATGGGAGGGACACGGACAAGCAGGAGCGAATAAGATCGTGGTGACACAGCTCCTCAAAGAAGAGGGCATCGCGAGACTTGACGATGCAAAGCGGAGATGGATCCCAGAAGTGCCAAGGCCTTGGACTGATGAGAAACGCCAAGAAAGGTGTAAGGATGTTCGCGGGGGGCGAGCATGCTGCCATGCTGCGGGGCCGAGAGCCACACAATGGCCACGTAGCCCGAAACACGAGCCCGGCGGAGGTCAGCGCGCTGACTAAACCAGTGTTTGTACGGCGTGGAGTGGCGAGGAAGCGGTCCGTGGGGAATCCGGTTCTGGACCCACGTCATGTAGGTCATGGCTTCAAAGCAGAAGCCATCGGAGAGACCAGACTCAACCCACATGGTGCGAACAGCGTCCGCCATAGTACGGTTCCATCACTCAAAGACGCTGTTCTGAGCGTTTGTGTAGGGTGCTGACGTCTCGTGGTGGACACCGTGGGAGAAAGAAAAATCGTGGTCTCGCCCATATACACACCATCGCGATCGGAGTGAAAGCGGCAAAGAGATCGACCACACTCGCGCTCTGCAAGGACAAGCCATTCCTGAATGGCACGAGCGACGTCGCTCTTCAAACGAAGGCAGAAGACCCGGCGGTAGCTACAGAAGTCGTCCATGGGGGTGAGGACATATTGACCATGCTTGCCGACGGACTCAGTAGGGAGAGGACCCATGACATCCGAATGGACTCGGTCTAGAGGGGCGGATGCACGTGAGGAGGACTGAGGCTATGTGGGTTAGTGCATCTTGCCCCGAGCACAATCAATGCCCTCCGTGGGACACTACCAAGGGAAATTGTCCGGGTCAGGGCCTTTAGCCGGCTGGGTGCGCAGTATGCAATTGTCGACAGTAGAGTGGACGTGGCAAATGCTACAATGCAAGAGGCGGGTGTGCTACGGAGAGAGAGTGCTGGTGACAAACACATGGCCTGTGGCGGTCGATGGGGAGGGGATGGAAAGAGAGGAGGAGTGACAAGCGACGTGCCACAAGTTGCCACGGGCGGTGGCGTGAAGAACGACAAGACCGGATGGACAAGACGACACAGTGCAAACACCATGCAAGTGTACAACGTCCATGCTCATGCAATCAAGGGAAGTAATGGACAGAAGGTTGAGCTCAAGACCTGGGACATAAGGGACATCGGTCAAGAGCATATCACCATCAAGACCACAGAAACAAACGACGCTGATGCCACGGACACGTAACACCTGTCCGGAGCCTGTCCGGACACCCGATACATCGCCAACAGGACCAAGCATACTAAAGGTCTCACAAGAGACCGTCATGTGATGCGTGGCCCCAGAGTCGATGATCCACGTATCGGCAGGGTCCTAGACCGGAGTCGCCAAGTCGCTAACAATCACGTGGCAGCAAGCAAGTGACACGGACGTGGTGGAAAGGGTGCAAACCAAGACTGCCAATCATCAAGCCACGCAACGTCATCACGAAGGGGGGCAGAGGAGACCACGGAAGACGGCAAGAAAAACAAGGAAGCAGGACACAACCGTAGCTCAATCTCATTCATGCAGACCAAGGGAGATGAGCAGGAGGTGATGCAACTCACATTTCTCTAGGGGGAGGGCGAGGCAGGCTGTGCTGGAGCGCAATGAACTGCTCCAACTGCCGCTCACGCATGGATGGCTCAGGAGTGTAGACCAAGTGTGGAGTGACAACGCCGGAGCCCAAATAGAATGAGGACTATCCCGGTGAAGGGAACGGAGGCGCCGACGGCTGCGAATGATGCTGTTGTGGAGCTGGCATCGGCCGGACCGGTGTGGTTGACGGAGGAGTGGAGCTGGTGGAGATGCTGGACAGGGTCGAGGCGTCAAGGCCGGTGACAACTACGACAGCAGAGGCCAGACGGTGCTCCCGCTGGAGACGCATGGTGGCGATGACACGCGCCTCGTCCATCAGTAGCGGCCACGTGTACCACCCGTAACCAGGCTGGCCATAGTTGTGGCAGACCGAGCCACCACCGCTGGACCAAGTCGCCTAGTGCTTCTGTTGCTACTCCTGCTGACTCTTGCCCTTCTTGCCTAGACGCTTCTTCTTCCCCGACGACGAGAAGCAGGTGGAGGTAGCTACTGCGGGAGAAGCGACGGCCACGGAACTGACGGCAGGGGAGGCGAGGCCCTCTATGCGCTAGACACGAGATTTCAGGTGAGCTTCCTCAAACTTCAGGAAGAGCTCGTATGCCTAGGGCATGAGGGTGAGTTGAGTCGCCATGGTGGAGAGGACATCCTAGGAGAAGTGGACGAAGATGTCCGTGTACGTGCCGGTGGAACCGCACTTGATGGTGAGGAGTGCGGCAAGAGGGGGTGGAGCAGAGGTGCCTAGGCGACAGAGGATGTCCTCAGTCCACTGCCATTAAGCGGTGACTGTCTCTGTCTCCCCCATGTGTAGGGAGTTGAACTCCCACAGCAGACGGCTGGTCTCAGCGTCGTTGAATAGGTGATGGAGATAGGTGAGGACGTGCCATGCAGCGGTAGGATCTGGGGTCCCGTGAGCGGTGAAGTCGTCCAGGAAGGGCTCTAGGGCTAGACGGGAAGCTGGAGGAGCGACGGGGACGAGGGCGCGTACGGCGCGACCAGCGTCATACAAATGGCCGGCCTGGGTGGAGTCGTATGGAAGGGTGTAGTTTTTCCATACGTCCTCACCCTCCACTCACATGCGAAAGCTGAGCTCCCTGCTCCGGAATTGCTCGTCGGCTTGAAGCAGCAAGGGCGAAGTCCTTTTGCTTGTAGCCTGCGCCCAGAGTGGGGCCAAGGACGGAGGTCACTATCTGCCGCTGGCGCTAAGTCTGTTGTTGTGCTAGGTAATGCGAGATAGCGGACACTGCACGGCTGGCGTGCCTAGGAGGAATGAAAAGCGGCGGGGCACTGGTATGAGTTTGTGAGGCCGGTGGCTGCAGTGCTACAAGCTACTACATCAAGGCGGCGAGCTGTTGCTGAATGGTGGCCAGCGGGTCGAAGGCACTGGCGACAAAGCATGTGGACTGTTGTTGCTGCTACTGCTACTCCTACTGCTATTACTGTTACTACTACTGTTGCAGCTACTACAAGAAAGGGAGACTGGGGGTCCCCCAAACGGAGGAGAACCCCTCCCCACTGGGGCCGTCAGCCATGGTGGGTTTTGTGGTCCCTTTGTGTTTTCTTCTTTTCTGTGCTGCTGATGTCAGTAGTGGCATCAGCATAGAACGGCTGACGTCAACAGCTACTGCTGCGTTATCTGCAGGGTTGCTGTATAGAGTTGCATCCCCCCTTCTATTTTTTTTGTTTTTTTGTTGATGACGTTAGCAGTTACGTCAGCAATGACGTCAGCAACGGCCGTTGCTAAGGCCACTGTAGCGCGGCTGCAGCGGCTGCTGTTGCTGCTATTGTTGTTGCTACCGCTGCTGTTGCTACGGCTGTTGCTATTGCTGCTGCTACTACTGTTGTTGCTGTTGCTGCTGTTGCTGCACATAATGTTTTTGCTGCTGTTGCGGCTGCTATTGCAACAGCAACTGCTACTTTTGCTGCTTCCGTTACGTGCTACTATAGATACTGTGGCTGCTGCAGTGGCTTCGGCGGCTGCTGCAACCACGACAAAGTTGCTGGTGGGGTGGGGAAATTTTTTCCCTTGTTCTTTCTCTCTCTTTTCGTCTGTCACAGGGAGCAGCCCGCTGACGCCGAGCTGATGCCGCTACCAGGCAGGTCAATTCTGCCAGTAAAAATCTGGCAGCATTTCCCTTGCACTGGCGCGTATGGGGGTCCGCCGATGTTGTCTCGCACCTGTACGCCAGTCCTCTGCTATTGCTGCTGCTACGATCTGGCTTTGATACCAAAAAGGAAAAGTTGTGCAGCAGGTTGAGGAAACAGCATTGTTGATGGAGTGCGGGGGGGGGCTTACATGCTCGTTGCTTAAGTCATCTGCACCCTCAGTCTACCGCTGTAGAGTCTAAGTCTGAATGCTCTTGGTTTGTTACTCAGAAACGCTAACGCTAGTGTTAGCGCCAGAAAGCAACTGAAAACTGGAAGTGACTGATTAGGAATGAAGAATAAACAACAATGGGAGACCCCTCCAAGTTCTAGCTCCTCTCCAGCTCTATAGAGCTTGTTACTCAGCCAATCAGAAAACAGACCTAGACCTACTTTCTTGCAGGCAGGGTTCCCTCGATGAGCCTTGCCAGACGGCCAACAGCCCAAAACCCAACCGTCATCCGTTTTGCCTGAAAAATGGACCATACCATAATACCGAGGCTGCAAATGCAGTCGTGCGGTCAGAAACAGCTAGAAAAACAGCAGCAAATGATTATGGCTGCCCGAACCCAGGTAGTGCCTACGATAATCCATGATACCAAACAGTGCCACGCAACATGACACATGGATCCTAGGCAGAGCATGACACTACAGATGGAATGGTTCATTCAAATCGAGCACTAGACACATGCAGATAGCATCTGCGGTGGAAGTGACCGCCGGCGGCCCGACCGCCGAGGATGCCTGTCGATGGAGCTGAGCACGTCCCTGGAGGGAGGAGGCTACAGTGAACTACGAGTGGGCCTCAGCGTGCATCGGCTCCACTAGACAAGACTCTAGCAGCATTGAGTCTCGCCGTCAGTCATCTGCACGCCGATGTACACAAGCCAACAGGGCACAATGAGAGATGTGCAAAAACCAACAAGAAGCTTCCTAGCCTTGCTGCCACTGACGTGGCGACGTTTTCCAGTCAGTTGACATGCTAGCAAGCACGCAAGTGCAAGAAACAGTTATAGTTAGGCTAGACAGACAAGCAGAGTCTTATGAGCTTCAATAGCTTACTAGTACACACACACACACACACACACACACACACAGAGAGAGAGAGAGAGAGAGAGAGAGAGAGAGAGGGAGAGAGAGAGAGAG
>SZWC01003495.1:160049-170076 GCA_023375785.1 Penium margaritaceum
AGCGAGCGACACAAGGACCGGTGAGCGCTCACCCACCACGAGTGACGAGCTCGGGTGAATGAGTGCCGCCACCCGGGGGTCGAGCCCGACCACTCGGAATTAACCGAGGGCGGCTACTCACCGATGCATGGCCGAAACCAGCACGGTGGCCCCCTAAGGATCAGCACCCGGGTAAAAGCAGCTCCCCCACAACACGCAACACAAGATAACATGATGCAGGGCACGGCAGTAAGAATGTACGAGCCCTAGCATCTACCGCATCAAGAAGGTCATGAAGAATCATGCAGGAGTAATGTGAGTGCCAGAGAGCACCCCTGGGTCCAGCAGTAGCTCGGGAGCGTCCACGGCTTCAGCCAGCACAGAGGCACTGGTCACCTCCTCAGATGATCCCATTGTCACTTTAATCTGTACACGCATGTGTGCACATTGTGGGAGGCAAGAGGGCATAGAGTTGTGAGTGGCCAACGAACTTCAACAGGGACGTCGTGGCAGTCATCTGGCAGCTGCTGGTGGATGGATCCACCAATCATCAGAGCTCCGGCGGCAGCTGGGCCCGCATCACGGATCTGCACGAGCATGGACACGGCCGAGTGGTCAGAGTAAGCTGTACAAATGGACGGAAACAACTCACATCACAACACTCCCCCATGACCCGATGTTACGCATGTCCATACACGTGCAGAATTGACAGAGGTGCACAACAGGATGCTCAACAGTCCATGCTCACACATCCACTCTCAGTCACTCTCAGGCAAGGGGCGTAGCCCGACAGAACGAATGGCCACCATGAACTTTCCGCGCGCAACTGCCTTGGTCAAGGAGTCAGCCCGCTGCATGTCCGTGCCGACCCAGATGATGGAGCTCACATGTCGCTCCACAAGATCACGCACAAAGTGATGCTCAACAACAATGTGCTTCGTGCGTGCATGAAACACACCAGAGTTCTCTGCAATGACAAGAGCACTTTGGTTGTCACAGCGCAAAACAATGTAAGGCACAGACTAACGAAACTCACGAAACGGACGCTACAGCCACACCGCCTCAGCAGCCCCAGCCCGCAGAGCAACATACTCAGCCTCTGATGAGCTACGTGCGATACAACCCTGCTTGCCATTGCGCCACGACACAGCCGTGCCACCAACCAGGAACACGTAGCCTGTCCGACCACGTCCATCAGGACTCCACGCCCAATCACTGTCTGTGTAGCCGTCGACTACCACCGAACACTGCCGTCGAAAGCAGAGTCTAAGGTACGGTGTGGTTACCACGCACCACACCACTCGCACATCTGCATGAAGGACTCTCGCCCGAGGACACTATGAAAACTGTGCAAGGAGGTTGACGGCAAAGGCAATGTCGGGTCGTGTGGTAGTGGCTAAGTACATCAAAGAGCCAATTAGACGCAAGTACAGGGTCACATCCACTATCTCCTCCAGGTCTGCGGGATCATCCACCTTCAGAGCATCATGCCCGTCAGGTGTGATGGAGGTGGAGGCTATAGGAACTACACCCAGGAGATCAGCAAACCACTCCCCCACAACGCGAGCGTAACGTGCCTGATGCAACAAAAGAGTACGTCGCTGACGATCACGCACGATCTCCATCCCGAGGAACACAGTTGCAGGACCAAGGTCCTTCATCCTGTAGGCAGCCTGGAGAACTCCCTTGGCCTCCTTCACGGCCTCTATAGAAGGAGACGCAATCAGGAGGTTGTCCACGTAGATCAGGATGGCGGTGAAGTTCTCAGCAGCGTCACTCTGTACGTAACCGGCACGTGTCAGTGTGCTAGTGATCTCCAAATTCCAGCACCTGGGTGACTGTTTCAGGCTGTACAAGACCTTGTGCAAGCGCCACACCTTGTCACCGACCTCGAATCCAGGTGGCTGGACCATGTAGATCTCCTCCTCTAAGGTGCCATGGAGGAACACGTTGTTCACGTCTATCTGGTGCATCTCCGAGTCGTGGTGAGCAACAACCCCGAACAGAGTGCGAGCGATGGTCATGCGGCCAACGGGTGTAAAGGTGTCGGTGAAATCTACTCCCTCAACCTGCGAGAACCCCTTGGCCGTCAAGCGAGCCTTGTAGCGATCCAGTGTGCCATCAGGCTTCACCTTCGTACAAAAGACCCACTTGGACTGTAGAGCCTTCCGCCCAGGCAGGATGTCGACAAGCTCATAGACACGGTGCTCACGGATGGCTCTCAGCTCATCCTCACAAGTAGCACGCCACAGGTCTGCATCGTGAGCTGAGAGTGCCTCCTTCAACATGCCTGGATCAGGCGTCGTCAAAGGAGTGCCGCGAGTGGCTAAGACACACGCCTCCGGACTCGGTTTGACCACGACAATGTCGGCTGTGGCATCGCAAGCAACCAAGAACTCTCGAGAGACCAACTCGTGGCCGACAGGACATGCTGGGTGCACCTCAATGTAGTCTGCCTGGACACTCAAGCCAAGGGCCTTCGTGCCAGGCTCGCCACTCTGAACACTACGAGTCGGGCGCTTAGGCGATGAGTCAGCAGTCCGCTGAGCCCTAGAAGCCAATGTTTGAAGACGACCACCGGGCTCGTAGGAGTAGCCCAATGCGACGCTCACCTCAGGCTACGGAGAAAGCTGCTGAGCCAGAGCTGTAGGGGACATGGGTGCATGCACGGGAGGGGTGTGACAGAGGGGGCTGGCACTGGCACGGCATCAGGTGTGCCAGAGGGGACTCACACGCATACGGAATCAGGTGTGGTAGAGGGGACTGACACTGGTACGAGATTGGGTGTGCCAGAGGGGGCTGACACCGGCACGGGATCAGCTGTGACTGAGGGGACCGACACTGGCACGAGATCGGGTGCGCCACAGGGGTCGGAAACCGGTACGTGATCAGGTGTGCCAGAGGGAACTGATAAGGCTACTGGACCCACAACCACGATAGCCGGATCGGTAGCAGTCGGAGACCGGACCACAGGTGAGGAGGCTCGGTCGGAACCATCCCCAGGACTAGACTCCCCCATCAGCCGGGAGGCCACACAAGTAGGGACGTGGTCGAAGGCCAGCGACAGAATGCTGGACAAGTCCCGATAGGTGAGAGCCTCAAAGAAGAGAGCATCTCGAGACTCGACAATGCAATGGCAAGCAGGGTCCCAAAAGCGCCAGGCCTTTGACCACAGGGAGATGCCGAGGAAGGTACACATGCGTCCCCGAGGTGAGACCTTGGACCCCTACTGGTCCTCGGTGTACCAAACACAGGCGAGGGACCCCCAAACGCGGGCGAGACGGAGATCAGCACGATGGCCGAACCACAACTCGTACTGCGTGACATGGTCTAGAAGTGGACCATGGGACAAGCGGTTCCAGACCCACGTCATGTAGGAAAAGCCCTCAAAGGCAAAGGACTCCGGTAGACCGCACTCAGACCGAATAGCGCGAACCCCATCCTCCATGGTGCGGTTCCAACACTCAGACACACCATTCTGCTGTGGTATAGAAGGGGCGGAAAGCGGGTGAAAGATACCGTGCTCGGCAAAGTACGTATCCAGCTCGCCTAAGAACTCGCCACCACGATCTGAGCGAAACGTGTGTAGGGTGTGACGAGACTGACGCTCAGCTATCACAAGCCACAGGAAGACCGCGAATGCGGCATCGCTCTTGTGGCGGAGGCTGTAGACCCACCACATCTGGGTGAAGTCATCCGTCAGGGTGAGAACATACCGACCCCGATGAGAGAGGGACTCGACTGGGAGAGGACCGAGAGGGTCCAAGTGGACCAACTCTAGTGGGCGCAGTGGCGAGGAGGAGGAGTCAGGGTAAGAGCAATGATGCATCTTACCCTGGACGCAAAAAAGACAGTTGGTCTTGGGCGGTTTCTCAAAAGAAGCCGCGTCAAGACCGAGAGCTCGCTGAGTTCGAATGAGCTTGGACATAGTGTCCGAGCTCACATGGCAGAGGCGATGATGTAACAAGCGCTGGTGCTAAAGAGAGAGAACACCAGTGACAAACACACGTGGAGAGGAGAGAGGGGGAGAAGAAACAGAGGGAATGCAACGAGCCACACGATACAGATAAAAAACAACAGAGGCACGAAGTACGATGGCGCGTGTGTCAAGAGCAGTCACTGCCGCATAGTCAGCAGAGTGCTCAATAGTGAGACCCATCCTGGTACATGCACGAATAGAGAGCACGCTGAGCTCAAGATCAGGGACAAAGAGCACATCAGAAATGTGCAAGGGGCCAGACGGACCATCAAACCGCACAACCCCAACTCCATGTTGTGATGTGTGACGTTCTTGTACAGTCTATTGTGACCACTCGGCCGTGTCCGTACTCGTGCAGAACCCTGAGGCGGGCCCTGTTGACATCAGAGGGACGACAGGCGGCGGACTACCAGCTTGGAGCTGGCCGAATACCGTTCCAGAGCCCCGGATATTGTCGGGAGTCCCTGCTGTCCTTCTACAGCCTACAGGAGTCTTTTCGGCGGACTGGCCATGAGCCCGATTTGGATATGTTTTGCATTGCGTTTCTACCGTCTGATGATGGATGCATGCATGTGACCAATCGTAGCATCCGTCTTGTGCACTTGCACGTCTAGCTTCAGACGGCGTAGCATTCTGACATGTGTGCGCAGAGTTATCGCCAAAACAGTGGTTTTGGGCCGGTTTTAGGACAGCTCTTGGACCGCCACGTGCAACACCCGCCGTGTGCCGCGGCAGGCATTTAGGCCATGGACCTGTCATTTGTTGTCTCTCTATGCAAATGCTATTGAAGCATTCAGACACTTTGCCTTGTGTCCCCTAGCCAACTCTTGCTGTTGCGTGCACGACTTGTGACTGTCGTCACCCTCTAATAAGGTACTGACACGTGGTCAACGGGAGTGTTGCTAGGAAGCTTTCTTGCATATTCTCATGGTATCAGAGCAGTGAGACAGTTCTCACAAAGCTACGCAGCAGAGACGCAGCAGAGCAGCAACAGTGAGAGTCACCGCTATAGCAGATCCACTAGGGCCTGTCGAAGACTGCCGGTCGCCATCGACGCAACCCACACCAATGACGTGAGATCGTAGGAGCGGCGTTGTTGCCCTGCGAGCAGTAGCGTAGCAGCAGAGTAGTAGCAGCAGCAGCGACAGCAACAGCATCGTAGTAGGAGCTATAGCAGCGCGTGGCGGCTGTAGCGAGTGTAGCCGCCATCCACAGCCGCAGCGGCGGCCGCGGTAGTAGCAGCGAGCAACGGCAACGGCGGTAGCAGCAGAGCAGCAGCAGCGGCAGAAACAGCAGCGCAACAGCAGCAGCGGCAGCCGCGGCGGCAGCAGCAGAGCAGCAGTAGCTGCAGCAACAGTAGCAGCACTAGTAGTGTGCGGCGGGAGAAGCAAGCAGCAGCCGCAGCGCGCACCAGCAGTAGAAGGATTATGCAGCCACTGTTGCCACTGTTGTGCACGCAGCCACGTAGCTGCTACTGCAGCTGAAAGCACAGTTGTAGCAGCAGCTTAGCGCAAGCTGCTGTGTAACCTCCGCGCAGCTTCCGCGCAGCCATCGCAGAGCGGCTCCACGCTCGCATAGAACCGCGAGAGAAGAGAGAAAAGAAAAGGAGGGAGTCAAGCTGACGTCACCATTTTTGCTTACTGACGTCATCAGGTAGTACTGACTTCAGCAACCACCTGCTGACGTCAGCACCATACATAGCCAAAATTTTGGCCGGACTCTAAAAAATTGCCGGCGTCTCAACTCCTTGAGAAACGCTGATGCTTTTGCAATCCAAAAAACCTAACCTGTTGACCCATACTGAGAGGCGACATGAACTCGTCGGACAACAAGAGGAAGGCGACAGATGATCCCTCCTCCTCCTCTTCTGGGGTCCTGAGCCCACGCTAGTAGGCCATTGAGGACCTGCGGAGCCAGCAGGTTGAGATGCATTGCCTACAGCAGGAGCAGACCGATGCCATCCGTATGCTGACTGAGCTTCTGCGTGGCCAGTCCACAGTCCCACGACAGGTTTGCGAGGGAGTTGTCGGCGTCGCGGTCTCTACACAGCAGTCGGCTCAGGCACCCGTTACAGGAGCTCGACCCGACGTACCACCTTCTGACCTCCTGGATGATGAGCCATTCATGCCAGGCATGACAGACGACTCCCCGAATCATGAGATTCAAGTTCTTTAGGAGCGCCTCCGTCAGCTGCAGACGGGCACCAGATCTCGAATTCCTCCGGTGCGATCGTCACCCGACTATCCCGGTGAATATCCTCTTCTAGGAGTCTTCCCCGTCCCTCGTCCCCCTCGGCCTGCGGTTGCTCTCCCCATGGAGTGGCAACCCAAGGACTTTGAGACACCACCTCCATAGTTCATCACTGAGGACGGCTTCGACTGTTGGGAGATCCTCTTTTAGGTTTGGGCTATTTCAGAGGACGTGTGGCCCTACTACCACAGCCCGTATCAGCCTATAGACCCAGCACAGGTGCTGATAGCAGCCAGAGCGATGCGCGGACTCCTCTATGCCATGCCAAGCGAGACCGTTGTCGACTTCCGCCCCTTCCTTGGCGAGCCCGGCATAGGCACTGGTGCCGATCCACGCAGAGGTTGGGATCTGGCCTTATCCCTGCTGGTCGCAGAGACGCACGCCACCCATGCAGCACACATTCGTGCCTTCCACTCTCTCCTTCAGGGGCCTTCAGAGCCTACAACCGATTACTAGCGATGCGCCATACACATCTACACGCGCCTTGGGACCTCTGGAGGCACACAGTTGTGGGCGCTCCGTATTATGATGCTCAGAGTTTGCCTTGAGTATACTGACATCTTCACACGGTACAGCGACGTTGTCCTCGAGCCCTTTTCAACCACTCTGCAGCTTCTCCCTTGGGCGCATCAGCTCTTCCTCTAGGTGACTTCAACCCGCGAGGCAGCAATGGCTCATCAGGAGACTTCTCTTGCTGCAGCAGTCGTCGCATCACCACCATCATCCCTCCAGTAGTCTCCTTCTTCATCCTCCATCACGTCCTCGTCTTCCTCCTCCTCTTCGGCCCCGCCCACACCCACTCGGACACAGGGTGTTGCAGCTGCAGCTCAGGGGAAGAAGAAGAAGGGAAAGCGTGGATCAGGTCAACAGCAGTCACAGCAGCAGTTGTCCTCCAGTGGTAGCAGTGGACGTTCTGTTCACTGCTACAACTGTGGAGGCGCCCATCGCTACACCGAGTGCCAGCAGTCGCCCGACTGGGCGCGGATTACTCGTGGGCTCCAGGCTGCACACGCCCTCTGTTCCACGTCCAGCATGTCATCCTTGCCATCCTCCGAACGCGTTGCGGCCATGACTGCAGCTGTTCCCGCTTCTCCACCGGCGAGGAGGAGCGATCTGGACCCATGCGACCGCACCATCGCTGAGCTCCGACACCTTTTGGCGCTCCGCTTTCAGGGAGGTACGAGTGTGTTGTCATCATCGGGTGGTCCACAGACTGTCTGTTCGTCCGTTCCTGTGACTTGTGACGACGCGTGTGGGGGAGCATAGTTAGCATGTGATGATGATGGGCCTGACTGCACCGACTGGGTTCATGAGTCTCATCTTTGTGTCCTGCGTCGTTCCTCCCCACTAACGGCTGAGTGTCCCTCTGATGCTGAGTGTTCCATTGCCCGTTGTACAGTGACATCCACTAGTCGTGACTCCGGTGGCACTTGGATCATCGATTCTGGTGCCAATCATCACATGACGTGTTGTCATAGCGATTTTGTTTTTCTCGGTCCTGTCACGTCTGTCCGTTCCATCCGTACAGGCTCTAGTTAGTCCTTTCCAGTCCATGGTGTTGGGGTTGTATGTTTCGACGGTCCGTCTGGCCCCTTGTATCTTTCTGACGTATTGTTTGTGCCTGATCTTTAGCTCAGCCTGCTTTCTGTGCGTGCCTGCACACTGATGGGTCTCTCTGTGGAGCATACCGCAGACTCAGTGACTGTGACTACTACTGACACTCGCAGTGTTGTCCTTCGTGCCTCTGTCGTGGATGATCTGTATCGCGTCTCTCGTACGTCCTCCCCTTGCTCCCCTTCCTCCTCCGCTCGGGTTTTTGTCACTGGTGTTCCGTCTCCGGAACACCAGCGGTTGCTTCATCGCCGTCTGTGTCACATGGGCTCCGATACTATGTCAAAGCTCATTCGGACACAGCCAGCTCTCGGTCTTGACGTGGCTTCTTTCAAGAAGCCACCCAAGACCGACTGTCTCTTTTGCACTAAGGAGAAGATGCACCGATGCAACTACCCTGATTCTCGATACCGAGCGCTTCAGCCTCTTGAGTTAGTTCACTCGGACCTTCTCGGTCCTCTTCTGGTCGAGTCCCTATCTGATTGGGGCCGGTATGTTCTGACTGTGACTGATGACTTTACTCGGATGCGGTGGGTCTACAGCCTGCGTCAGAAGAGCAACGCTGCCCTTGCGGTTCGACTCTGGCTCGTGATGGTTGAGCGTCACTCATGTCACACACTGCATGCTTTCCGCTCGGATCGCAGCGGTGAGTTCCTTGGCGAGATGGACAGATTTTTTGCAGAGCACGGGATTTTTCACCAAGTCTCCGCTCCTGCTACCGCTGAGTAGAACGGTGAGGATGCGGTTCGCGCTATGCGGTCTGAGTGCGGTCTCCCTGAGTCCTTCACTTTTGAGGGCTTCGCCTACATGACGTGGGTCTGGAACCGCCTCGCGCACGGTCCGCTTCCGGACCATATCACACCGTATGAGGTTTGGTTTGGACATCGTGCTGATCTTTGTCTTGCTCACGTGTGGAGATCCCTGGCCTCCGTGTGGTACACCGAGGACCAACAGGGGTTCAAGGTCTCACCTCGGGGTCGTTTGTGTGCCTTCATAGGTATTTCCCCGTGGTCGAAGGCTTGGCGCTTGTGGGACCCTACTCGTCTTCGCGTCATTGAGTCTCGCGATGCGCTCTTTTTCGAGTCTCTCACCTACCGTGACTTGACTCCGATTACGGCACTCTCCACCACGCATGTTCCTACCTGTGAGGGTTCTCGGCGGATGGGGGAGACTTCTACGCCAGCGAGCACCTCTCACCAGGCTGATGTGTCCGTTTGAGCCCCCTTCACCTCTCGGTCTCCGGCCCTTGATGACCCGGTGATCATCGCTGTCGGTCCAGAGACCCTGCCCGTACAGCCTGTTTCACACCCCATAGGTGTCCCTGCTTCAGCTCCAGCGCCTACTTCTGTGCTAGTACCTGCGTCAGCCGGCACTCCTGTTTCTTTGTCTGGTCCAGTCTCACCTACTCCCGTACCTGCGTCTGCTGGCACTCCTGCCTTTGTGTCAGGTCCAGTCTTGCTTGCTCCTGCTGTCACATCCAGCCCCGTGTCCCCCACACATATGTCTCTTTGCACGGCATCACCGGCTGCCTTGCCTCAGCCCTGAGCTTGAGGTGCGCCCCTCGAGCCCAGGTTACTCCCGTGAGCCTGGTGGCCGTCTTTGACCAGTGGATTCCGGAGCTCAACGAGCGTCGGGCCCCGCACCCAGGCGCCCCTCTCGTAGCATCGCGAGTGGTGACCCCGTCACAAAGGCCCTAGGCCTGAGTGTCCGCACTGAGCTCACAGAGGTACATCCAGCATGCCCCGTAGGACACAATCTCGTCACTCGCGAGTTCCATATCGCTTGTGATGCAGCAGCTGATCTTGTGGTCGTCAGGCCTAGCACCGAGGCGTGTGCCCTTGCCACGCAAAGCTCTCCCTCTGTGGTGCCCGACCCGGGCACCTTGAGGGAAGCTCTCTCATCACAAGATGCTGACGCTTGGCGAGCTGCCTGCGAGGATTAGCTTCCTGGTATCCGAGAGCATAAAGTCTACGAGCTTGTCGACCTTCCGCCTAGGAGGAAGGCTATTCACGTCAAGTGGGTCTGTCGCAAGACTGTGAAGCCAGATGGCTCAATGTAACGCTACAAGGCCCGCTTGGTCGTCAAGGGGTACTCTCAGATTAAGGGCGTCAATTACACTCACACCTTTGCCCCTATCGGCCGCATGACCTCAGCTCGAGCTCTGTTCGGTGTAGTGGCTCAGCATGACTGGGAACTACACCAGATGGA
>SZWC01003495.1:170100-180281 GCA_023375785.1 Penium margaritaceum
TGGAACGCTACAAGGCCCGCTTGGTCGTCAAGGGGTACTCTCAGATTAAGGGCGTCAATTACACTCACACCTTTGCCCCTATCGGCCGCATGACCTCAGCTCGAGCTCTGTTCGGTGTAGTGGCTCAGCATGACTGGGAACTACACCAGATGGATGTGAACAATGCGTTCCTCCATGGCTCTCTGGATGAGGAGATTTACGTGGCTCAGCCACCAGGCTTTGAAGATGGTGACAAGGTCTGGCACTTGCGCAAGTCCTTCTACGACCTCAAACAGTCTCTGCGGTGTTGGAACCGGGAGATCACCGGCACTTTGACTCGTGCAGGATATGTACAGAGGGAGGCAGATCCCTCTCTCTTCATCCTACCGTTAGCGGACCGGTTCACCGCCATTCTGGTCTATGTCGATGACTTTGCGATCGCGTCTCCGTCCCTAGAGGTCGTGAAGTAGGCCAAGGCTGTCCTTTAGCCTGCCTACAGGATGAAGGACCTTGGTCCTGCGTCGGTGTTTCTTGGTATGGAGATCGTGCGAGTTCGTAGGTGTCGGACACTGTTGCTGCATCAGGCCCGAAATGCACGAGTCGTGGGGGAGCGTTTCAGCGATCTCCTTGGTGCAGTGCCCACCGCTTCCACACCTCTTACACCCGATGGACAGGATGCCCTCAAGGTGGATGATCCCACACAGCTGTGGGAGACAGTGGACATGACCTTGTACTCCGTCTCATCGGAACTCTGATGTACTTGGCCACTACCACACGTCCTGACATCGCTTTCGCTGTCAACCTCCTCACTCAGTTCTCCCACGCTCCTTGTGCTAGAGCCCTTCACGCGACTGTGCGAGTGGTGCGGCATGTGGTCCCCACACCGTACCTCGGACTCTGCTTTCGTCGGTAGTGTTCCATGGTCCTTGACGGCTACACTGACAACGACTGGGCTTGGAGCCCAAATGGACGCAGCCGTACTGGCTACGTATTCCTGCTCGGTGGTACCCCTTTGTCTTGGCGTAGCGGGAAGCAGGGCTACATCGCACGTAGCTCATCGGAGGCAGAGTAGGTTGCTTTGGGCGCAGGAGCTGCTGAGGCGGTATGGTTGCAACGCCTGTTTCTTGAGCTTGGTCAGTCAGTACCCGCCATTGTGCTTCGTTGCGACAACCAGAGTGCCCTCGCCAGTGTGGAGAACTTTGGTGTCTTTCACGCTGGCACGAAGCACATTGCGGTTGAGCATCACTTTGTGCGTGATCTGGTAGAGCGACACGCGATCTCCGTGATGTGGGTTGGCACTGACATGTGGCGTGCTAACTTCTTGACGAAGGCACTAGCTCGCGGAAAGTTCTTGGTGGCCATTCGTTCTGTCGGGCTTCGCCCCATGCCTGAGGGTGGTTAAGTGTGGGATGTGTGTCTGTGTCTCATCTGTTTCACACTCACTCTTGTACTTGTCCTAGTGCTGCACGTGTATGGACATGCATACCGTCGGGTCATGGGGGAGTGTTGTGATTTGTGACGTTGCTGTACAGTCTACTGTGACCACTCGGTTGTGTCCATACTCGTGCAGATCCCTGAGGTGGGCCCTGGTGACATCGGAGGGACGACGGGCGGCGGACTACTAGCTTGGAGCTGGCCGACTATCGTTCCAGAGCCCCGGACACTGCCGGGACTCCCTGCTGTCCTTCTGCAGCCTGTAGGAGTCTTTTCGGCGGACTGGCCATGAGCCCGATTTGCATGTTTTTGCATTACGTGTCCACCGTCTGATGATGGATGCATGCATGTGACCAGTCGTAGCGTCCGTCTTGTGATCTTGCACGTCTAGGTTCAGACGCCGTAGCATTCTGACATGTGTGCGCAGAGTGATGACCAAAACAGTGGTTTTGGGCCGGTTTTAGGACAGCTCTTGGACCGCCGCGTGCAACACCCGCTGTGCGCCGTGGCAGGTATTTAGGCCATGGACCTGTCATTTTTCATCTCTCTCTGCAAATGCTATTGAAGCAATCAGACACTTTCCCTTGTGTCCCCTAGCCAAACTCTTGTTTTTGCATGCACGACTTGTGACTGTCGTCACCCTCTAATCAAGCACTGACGCCGGGTCAACGGGAGTGTTGCTAGGAAGCTTCCTTACATATTCTCACTCCCTGCACATGCAACGACTGACCAGACCGTGTTCGAACAGACCGAAGAGAGGCAACGGGACCGAGCACAACGAAGTCACTAGGACGACACGTCATGTGATGGGTGGCCCCAGAGTCAATAATACAGGTGCCAATCGGCTCACGACCGGTCGTCGACACTGAGCAACGTGCCACAGAACACTTTGCCTCTGCTGGACGCTCAGCAGAGGACTCAAGACAACGACGAACAGCACAAATCTGTGACTCGTCAAGCCAGTCGGTACTGTCAGGTCCATCCTCATCGCATGCCAACATGGCTCCACCACAAGCATCATCACGAGCAACAGAGGCAGTAAGACAAGCTGTGTCTGGCACTCCGCTCTGACAACACACTCGCACCTCCCGGAGTATGAAGCGCCAGCAGCTGACGAAGCTCTGTGATCGTGCGATCTCAAGGGTCCACATCACCGCTGCCGCCTGGTGAAACGGATGCATCTGCTGCACTTGTGGTCGTGGCACGCCCAGTCTGTGTGTCACTCGAGGAAATCCGCAGCGCATGTGCCGTCTGAAGGCCGCGCATGATCCGAGTCGAGTCAAGGGGCTCCTCACACTCTGTGTAGCGGTGAGCGCCTCCACAGTTGTAGCAGTGGACAGAACTTCCAGTGCCAGTACTCGCCGGCTGCTGTTGTTGCTACTGCTGTCCCTTCCCGTGTCGCTTCTTCCCCTTCTTTCCCTATGCGACCGCTGAAACGCCTTGAGTATGGTTGATCGGGGTAGAGGAGGAGAAGGAAGGCGGTGGAGGTAGGACTGGTGAGCTTGGACAGAGACGTAGGAGGGATCACAATCACTGCTGCAACAAGTGGACTCTGCTGACGGGCGATGGCACCCTCATCAGCCGATGTGGCCTTGATGAAGTAGCGATGGGCCCAAGGAAGCAGCTGTAGTGACTCTGTCAACTCAGAAAGAGCCACACGATCAAAGCCCGTAAAGAGCTTCACGTGGTCCAAATGCCCCTCCATGATGATGGTGTCGAGTGCCCAGAATTGCGTCCTGCCACCGGTCCCAAGACGCGTGTAAAGGCGCATAGCGCGCAGTAGTCAGCTGCAAGCTCTGTAGGACCCTGACGGAGGGAGTGAAACTCACGTAGTCGGGCCGCCCTCGTGGCATGGGTCTCCGCAGCGAGAAGTGTCAGGGCCAGCTCCCAGCCTTGATGTGGATCTGCTTTAGTCCCGGTCCCGGTCTCACCGAGAAAGGGTCGGAAGTCGACCACAGTCTCTCGCCGCATGGCGTAGAGGAGACCGCGCATCGCTCTTGCTGCTGTCTGGACCTGGTGAGCGTCGCGGGTCTATAACTGGCTATGGTAGTAGGGCCAGACACCCTCACAATCGGCCCACACCTGAAATAGGGTCTCCCAACAATCAAAGCCCTTGTCGCTATCGTAACGGGGTGGAGGTGTCTCAAAGTCCTTCGGTCGCCGCTCCGTGGGGAGGGCGACCTCAGGCTCGGGAGACGGTGGACGGGGTATGGGGAGCCCACCAGTGAGGAAAACACCACCAAAGGTGAACGCTGCTGAACGACGTGGCTGATCCTCACGGCGAGAAGGTGGCGGAGTACGAGGCTGTGATCCCAGACGCAACTCACGGATGCGCTCCTTAGGCACAGGAATCTCGTGCTCGCGTGAGTCATCCTCAATCTCCTCATCCCACGTGTGAACCTCTGATGAGTGGTGCTGAGGCCGCGGCGCTCTGTAGGGTGTAGACTGCTGAGCAGATGGTGGAGCTCCAGTAGATCCTCCAAGTGGCTACTATGAAGCTATCGAACGACCATGTAGTAACTCCGTTATCTCCTGCAACGCATCAGATCGCCTCTGCTGCTGACGGCGTATCTCGTCCTGCGACTGACGAAGCTCGTCGATCATGAGGGACTGCGACCGCCGACTCATATCGCCCGAAGATGAGGAAGCGGGGACAACTAGCCCTCGCTCTTGTCACGGACAAGGGCCATAGCAATGCTCAGAATGGGGCCGAACGTAAATGATACTTTGGACGAGAAATTGACAGCATTTCTCGAGAAGTTGAAACATTAAAAAACTTTGACGTTTTGACCCCAAATTTGCTGACGTCAGCACATCCTATGTTGTTGTCAGTGTTTTTTACGCCAGGAAAAAACGCTAGCATTCTTTGCTAGCGTTTTTAACGCCAACGTGTTTTTTTTTGGAGGTCACGCGAGCTTGCGTGACCGGTGGGGGTGACCTTGTCACCCCCTGCTCGCGGCTGCGTAGGGGCTGCGCAGGCCTGCGCAGTGCCACGTTGGCGTGCGCAATTGTGCAGCACTGCTGTGCAGCAGCAGTGCTATGCAAGGCCGCCGCGGCTGCTGCGGCGGGTCTGCTGCTGTGTTGCTGTAGCCGCTACCGCTGCTGCAATGCTACTACTGGTGCTGTTGCTGGTGTCATTGCAGCAGCTACAATGCCGCTATTGCTTCGCTGCTGGTAGTGCGCTGCTGCTGCTGATTGCGGCTGCTGCTGCCGTCGCTGCTGCAAGCTGCTGGTGCTGCTCGCGGCCGCTGCTGCCGTCGCTGCTGCAAGCTGTTGCTGCCGCTGCGCGCTGCAATTGCTCGCAGCCGCCGCCGCAAGCTACTGCTGCGAGCTACTACTCCTTTCTTTTTCTTGTACAGGCTGGCAGCCAGACACGGCTGCTACTGCCACCCGGTGCTGCTGCTGCTGCTGCTGATCGGCGTGGCTGCTCGATATCGTCACTGCCGTAGCTCCACTTTCTACGCTGGTGGCGATTGCGTGGTGACGTCGCTTCTGCTAACGTCGACTACGACGGGTCTCAGGATGTGACGGCAACGGTGACTCTCCCTGCTGCTGCCAATGTTGCGTCTCTGCGGCGCAGCTCAGCGAGAGAGGTCTCGCTGCTCTGATACCATGAGATATTGCTAGGAAGCTTCCTAACCTTGCTGCTGTTGATGTGACGACACTGTCCAATCAGCTGGCGCACTAGCAAGCAAGCAGGTGCAAGAAACAAGGATCAGGCTAGGGAGACGCGCAAAGTCTCATAAGCTCCAATAGCTTAGTGATGCAGAGAGAAATGACAATTGACAAGCACACAGCATGAATACCTGCCGCAGCACACGGCGGGTGATGTACGCGGCAGTGTTACTTTTTCTTAAAACCGACTCAAAACCACTGTTTGGCCGCAACTCTACGCACAGGCATCCAAACTCAAACATTGTCCGGACCTAGAGATGCAAAATCTCGAGCCGGACGCTACGACTGGTCACACGCACAAGTTTGGCATCGATCGCTGGACAGACAATGCAAAGCATGTAAATTAAGCTCGAGAGCCAGTCCACCAAGAAAATTCTAACGTCTGTAGAAAAACTACAGAGCACCTCAGCAAGCACCCAGGATGTCGTGGCGGTTGTCTGGCAGCTGCTGGTGGATGGATCCACCTACCGTCAGTGCTCCGACAACAGCCTGGCCCGCACCATGGATTTGCATGAACATGAATACAACCGGGTGATCACAGTAAGCTGTACAAATGGACAGAAACTTCTCACATCACAATAGTCCCATGTGCCAGGACAAGCAAGTCCTGGCAATGAGCCACTGCTGACAAGCACTCTTTCAGTTGGAAGTCAGTGGGTTTCAAACTATCTCCCATTTCCTTGAGCACTAGAGAAAATCCCACTCAAGAAATGAAGGTTTAGCTTACTGTGTTGTCTTTCAGAAAAAATGGGTTAAGTGAAGCACTGCGTGCCTCACTCATGCAACCCCTCTGCATCATTCTTTGTGCTTGCTTTCCAGGTCCACAGCCACAGTGCAATGCGCTTGGCTCGACTGCCACGCGTGACCAAAGACGGGGGCTAAGTGTAGGTTTGCGAGATCCGTCCACCAATCTTTCTCGAGTTAGCATGGGACAAACAAGCACTGCTAAACACTCCAATCCGCTCTCAAAGAGCTCGTGTACTCCACAATCTCTTATGAGGAAAGCACAGTTGCCCAATTGAATCACCTCTTCCACATCCCCACGCCCACCCTGAGCTGCAGCTTCCCACACGATGGGATGTCCAACCTGTCCATCCATGCGCCAGGAGAGAGGTCCAGTTCAGACAGCCCACTGTGTGGAACGGGGTTTGAAGAACTGTCTCTTGTCTAGGGAACAACGGCAGGTACGGCCTCTGGTGCCCTTCAGGGACAGGGATGAGGAAGGAGGGAGGGATGGAGAGAGGAGCAAGGGGGGAGGGAGGTACCAAAGGAAAGAGCAAGGGAGGGGGGAAGGAAGGGCGGAAAGAGGAACGAGCGAGGTAGGCATGTCGGAGCCTGGGAGAGAAGTGGGGTCAGAGGGAAGGGGGANGGGGCAGGGGGGATAGGGGGGAGGAGAGGAAAGGGCAAAGCTCATTGAAACGAAGTCGATAACAGCTTAAGGGTCAGCAAGGGTGGAAGGAGCCTTACCCTGGCAGAGCCGTGTCACACAGGGTCCACCGGCTGCTGGGTCCCCCACCGTCAATCAGTGGAGCTTGCACCCGCCAGAGAGGGGAGGGCTGTGACTTTGCCGATGGCGACGGTCTTGCCTGAACAAACACAGGATGAGAGAGGCTGTTTGAATCGAAGGAAGAAAAGAGAGGAGTTGAAAAAACAGTGACGAGCACCGCACGAAGAAAGGTTTGTCGGAAGGGATTAGGAGCAGAGCGAAGACGAGAGGATGAAGACAGAGGAGGAAAGCAGGCTGCCTGCACCAGTGGCGGCTGTGGAAGGTTCCAGAGAGGAATAGAGCATGATACGTTTTGTGCAAGGCACTTAGGCTTGGGGGCGGGTGACAAAGACATATGTGTGTGAGTGGGAGGACCCATTGCCACACAGGGAGGAGATACAAGTTTGTAAGGGAACTTGTAGGGGCCCAAGTCTGCAGATGAAGGACAAGACCTAGAGGAAGATGGGTTGCGAGGGGGAGGAGAGTTGCGAAAGGAGCGTCCGCTGCAGAAGAAGACCACTCTTGAGGGAGGAAAGCGAGTGTGCTGGTGGGAGATTAATCAGGATAGGGGGGAGGGGGAGGGGGAGGGGTCCAGAGCGGTGGTAAACCAACCTGCAGGGCAGGCGATGATTGCGAAGAACACAAGGAGCTATGATCCCAAAAACTCAGGGAGGGGGGCAATGCTGGGGGAAGGAGGGGCTACCTTCATCTCGAAGCGTGAAGCGACCCAGCTGTGGGAAGTCCTTGAAACACTCCACGCAGATGAGCTCGTTCACCTGCACTCGCACTCACACTCGCACTCGCACTCGCACTCGTGTCGACAACAGTCCACGTACACAGCACACAGCCAGTGCATCCGTGCATGGCAGGGTGAAGGATCCACAGCGAACATATGGAGCACCGAGGGAGTGGGGAGGCGGGGAATGCAAACGGTCAGAACAAAGGGCAAATTTGGAGAATGTTTGGAAATGTTCAGAATGTTCAGAAACAGGTCCTGCATGCCAAAACAACAAACTACGAATCCCACACGAACACCACCCCCACCACCAGCACCACAGGTGCATTGAGAGGAGAGAGCAGTACAACACATCACAGCACATGGAAATCAAGCCACACCACGTCATGTCACAGAGCGTCAAGCCATGTTCATGCTCTTCTGTTGCCAAGCGTAGCACAGCGTCACGAAAAGTGGCGGCGCATTCCGCGACGCAGCGTCAAGTCATAACAAAATTCAGGTCAAGACGACTTGCATTGCCTTGCATTTCCTCACGTCACGTCATGTAATGTCACATCACGTCACGTCACATCACGTCACGTCATGTCACGTCACGTCACGTCACGTCATGTAATGTCAGATCGTCACCTTCCGACACATCCCCTCGTGTCATGCCACATCATGTCGTGTCACGTCACGTCCCGTCACATTTCGTTGCATCACAGCCCACTACAGCTCATCCTGTCACTGACCTGCACGCGCACAACGACAACGGCGTTGCTCTTCACAAACAGCGGCTTCTTCTTCATGGGCTTCTTGGTCTTCGGGTCGATCTGCTGCAGCAGCTCCATGATCTCGCACTCCTCCACCAACGAGTGCAGGTGCAGCACCGCCTTGTACCCTGCCGTGAAGATGGCCTTGTGGTCCAGCAGTTCCAACACCTGCAGCTGCGCGTTGAACTCCAGGACCGTCGGAATCGGCCGTTCTGCCACACACAAGCAAAAGGACGAAAACAAGCTTGAGTTTGAGCATTAGCATGAGCATGAGCCCAGGCCCAGATCCAGGAATAGGCCCAGGCCCAGGCCGGTGCCAGAGCCTAAGGCCGAGCCCAAGGCCGAGCACGCGCATGCGCACGCGCACACACCATGCTATGTGATCACACAGCACTCGGTGAGGTGTGACGTGGCACCGGCAGATGAACCTGACTGGGTAGGGGAGTTGGACAGAGGGGGAGGGTGGTCAGAGGAGGGGAGGGAGGGAGGGGGGGGGGGGCAGCAGGGACAGTGGGGCATTCAGACCAACAGGAGAAGGGGCACTACAGAGTTCAAGACAGAGGTAGAATTCGTTTGCTAGGTGTGGCTTCAGCTTCTTCTTCTTTAGCGAGCAAGGGCAAGAGGAGAGAGCAGTGAAAGTGCAAACGCGTTTCAGCGGCACTGTGCACAGCACAGTCAGAGAAGCTATGTGCTTATTGGACAGGAACAGCATGCCCACACACTGAAGAGAGTCCCCAACAGAGGGTAGATTGGATTGGAGGATGAGCAGATAGTGCTGTTCAAACGATTTTTCATTTCAATCTGGAAAATCGATCAAATCGAGAATCGGCCAGATTGTGATCGTTTGAGATCAAAATCGTCAGAATAGTCTCAGCGATCTCGATCTGATTTGATTTCGATTTGGCTACAGACACAAAAACCCGATTCAATCCGATCCGATTTTCCCGATTTGATCGGATTTTTAATCGAAATCGAATGACAAAGTTGTAAAATATGCAGGTTTTCTGACAATTCATGATAGAAAACTGCTGAAACATACGAGTGGAGACAGAAAGAAGGCCATAAACCCATTCCTTTCAGTTTCCGCCATCTTCTGCCTCAAAATCGACCAGATCGAGTGCAACGAGCAATTCAAGGTTGGATTTCGATTTGGGGTTAACAGCCGACGATTCGAGTTGATTTCAGATCGCATGCACTTCGACGATCCGATCTAATTGAATTGTTTGGCCGATTTTGGCCGATTTCGATTCGATTAAATCGAATCGCGAATCGTTCAACAGCACTATGAGCAGATGCGAGGATGAGAGGATGAGAGGATGAGAGGATGAGAGGATGAGAGGATGAGGGGATGAGAGGATGAGAGGATGAGAGGATGAGAGGATGAGAGGATGAGAGGATGAGAGGATGAGCGGATGAGCGGATGAGCGGATGAGCGGATGAGCGGATGAGCGGATGAGCGGATGAGCGGATGAGCGGATGGGACCCCAGACAGCACGGAGCAGCAGGAGAGAGAGCAGCGAGGTGCACATGCCTCCATTGACCGCTGCATCTTCACACAGATGCCTCCACATACACAGCGTCCATGCAGCTACTCAAAGACAGGAAAAAGCAATGCACTAAATTCTAACGGTTCCGTTCGCGGGTTTTCAAGCTCACGAGTTTTCGAAATGGGCTCACTCGTGGGCTCGAAAACTCGTGGGCTCGAAAACTCGTGGGCTCAAAAACTCGTGGGCTCGAAAACTCGTGGGCTCAAGAAGTTGTTGAAGCCTGAAGCTTCGTTCCAGGTCTACAGCATTCCAGGTCTACAGCATTCCAGGTCTACAGCATTCCAGGTCTACAGCATACTTTAAGGTATAAGGCAGCCCCTAAGGTCTAAGGCGTTGTCTAACGTCTACGGTGTGTTCTTAAGTGTAAGGCATTGCCTAAGGTCCATGGTATTGTCTGAGGTAAACGCTGTTGGTAAAGGTGTGCACAACTGTCACACTGACTTGCCCTAGAACCACACAGTGAAGGAGATAAGACACGAACGACGAGAACAGAGCAAGTACTGCTAGAGGAGGGCACGTACTGCGAGACGAGAGCACGTACTGCGAGACGAGAGCACGTACTGCGAGACGAG
>SZWC01003496.1:2895-14506 GCA_023375785.1 Penium margaritaceum
GTGTGTGTGTGTGTGTGTGTGTATGCGTGTGTGTGTGTGTATGTGCATCTGTGCGTGTTTGCGTGCATGCGTGTGTGCCTATGTGTGTACGTGCATGCACGGTGCGTACGTCTGTACGTGCGTACATGCATCTGTGCGTGCATGCAGGCGTGTATGCGTGTATGTGTGTGTACCAGCATGTATGTGTGTGTACACGCATGCATGCGTGTGTGCGTACGTGCATCTGTGCACGTGTGGGTGCCTGCGTCTGTGCATGCGTGCGTGCGTGCGTGCGTGCGTGTGTGCGTGTGTGCATGCATGCGTGCGTGCGTGCGTCTGTGTGTGCATGCATCAGTGCATCTGTGTGTTTGTGCGTCCGTGCGTTGGTGTGTCCTTGCACCCATGCGTCTGTGCGTCTGTGCATCCTTGTGTCCATCTGTCCATACGTCCGTGCGTCCGTGCTTCCGTTCGTCCGTGCGACTGTGCATCCATGCGGCCGTGCATCTGTTGGTCCGTGTGTCCGTGCGTCTGTACGTCCATGCATCTGAGTGTCCATGCGTCAATGCATCCATGCGTCCATGAGTTTGTGCATGTGTGGGTGCGTCCATAGATGCGTGCATCCGTGCATGGGTGGATTTGTGCGTGCGACCATCCGCAAGGGCGAGAACTACAATGAGACGTTCGCTCCCATCGCCAAGTTCACAAGCATCCGGGCGATCCTTGCGGTGGCGGCCGTGAAGGACATGGAACTCCACCAAATGGACGTGAAGATAGCCTTCCTCAATGGCATCATAGACAAAGAGATCTATATGGAAGTGCCGGAAGGGGTGGAGGCACCGAAGGGCAAAGTGTGTAAGCTGTTGAAGTCCTTGTACGAACTAAAACAATCACCCAGGTGCTGGTACCAACAGATGGACAGCTTCATGGCACAACTCGGCTTCAAGGACTGTGAGACGGATCACAACGTGTGAGTGCGGCGTGACAAACACCTCCATCAGATTGTTGCACTCTACGTGGGCAACCTTATTGTGTGCTGGACGGATTTGCCGAGCCTACAGCGGCTTAAAGAGCAGCTGAGCAGAAGATTCCAGATGTCGGACATGGGGGAGCTGGATTATTACCTTGGGGTGAGCATTACGCGGATGCGGAGGGCGCGCATGCTTGAGCTGGGTCAGACCAAATACGTGGCTGAGGTGCTGAAGCGATACGGCATGGAGGACTGCAAACCAGTTCACAGTTCAGTCTCCACGACCTGTGAAATGAGTGCGGCAATGGCACCGCAAACTAAAGAAGAGCGGGAAGATATAGTAGGGGTACCCTACCAATGGGCGGTGGGCAACCTCATGTATGCCATGGTGGTGACTCGACCAGACCTGGCCTATGGGGTGGGCCAAGTGAGCAGGTACGTGGCCGATCCAGGGCCACTATACTAGCAGGTGGTCAAGCGCATCCTCCGCTACTTGCAGGCGACGCGGCATGCGCGCTTGAGGTTCGACGACAAGGGGTGGACAGACCCTTTGCGTCTGGTCTGCTACACAGACGCAGACTATGCTGGCGATGTGGACAAGCGGAAGTCCACATCCGGCTACGTGTTCCACAGTGGAAGTACAGTACATTGCGCTGGCCGAGGCGGTCAAGGAAGCGGTGTGGCTCCGCAGGTTGCTGGGGGAGGTGGGTGTGCCGCAGCAAGCGCCTACGGTGGTGCAAGAGGACAACACTGGCTCAATCTCGCTAACAAACAACCGGACACAACACAGGAGGAGAAATCACATCGACATGCGCTACCACTACACATGGGACATGGTTGAAAAGGGGCAGGTGGTGCTACAGCATTGTAGCATGCACAGCATACTTGTGGATTGCTTGACCAAAGTACAACTTGTCGACCAGCAAGCATTGAGCGTGGCCGGGCTTGAGATGTCCAACAATGATGGGTTGGAGGGCGCAGCGGAAGATGAGTGAGAGCAAGCAAGAGCAGCGGGCATGGCAGGTGCAAGGGGGAGAATGTTGAAGATTTGCCCCTCTGCATGCCCAAGTGCGGCGCCAGGAGGTGCCGGCGAGCCGCTAGAGAGAGGAAAATCCTTGTCGACGGATCAGGCAACCTGAGGATTGCTTGGATCCTAAAATAGAGGATTGCCTCTTGAAGTTGACGAGTTGCTCTATCCGATGAAAGTCATTTTGCCGGAATCGGACAAGTAATGAGGGAGATATGGGCTTCCGAAGTTGGGGTGTGCGCGGCGGCTCTGGGAGTCGGCCGCGGTTCAACCGGAGGTGGATAATCTACCTGACCGAGTAACAAAAGTCCATCTGGAGATTTTGCTCCGGAAGGCCTTCCGAGGCGTCTGGCGAATGATCCGTCGGATGCCAGAAGTGCAGTTTGTTACTGAGGGAGTGAGCCAAATTTCTGGCTCGGCGTCCGGAACTCAGTGGTACATTTTGTTACTCGGGAACTTCGTCAAAATCCCGACTGCAGGTCCGAGAACAGGTTGCGACCCACATCCATCCCCATCACCAAACTTGATGATTAACTCATCAAAACAGACCCCAAAGGGGTAAGGGCAGCCGCCACTATGCGTAGGGACATCTGCGCCTCCGGAATGGCGTTTTGATGGTCCTTGATGTTGGCCTGAGGGTGAGTGTGCACCCTGGAGGGTCCCTAGCAGTAGCTGGTTCACACCACCAACTGTTTTTGGAAAGACTGAAACTATGGAGGCAACTGGTTCCAAGGATGGCAAAATCTGGTCAGAAAGTGAGGCAATAGTTTTGGCCTCAATTGAATGGAAATCAGCACTTGATAAAGGCTCACAAGCAGTGGCATTTTATAGCCACTGATCTAAGCTTTCCAGAACACCAAAGTATGCCAGATTTGGAGCTTCCTAGCAGATTCTATGGCTTCTAGAGTGCTCCTTGGTAGGCTGTCCTTTTCCCACCTAGGTAGGCATCCCTTCCCTCCTCTAGAAGCTTCTGCCCCTTCCTAGATTCCTCAACTTGCTTCTAGTAGGAGGGAAGGTGTCCAGAAGACCAAGACAACTCTAGATGCCTTGTAGGACAAGTCACCCCTTCTAGAAGGTGTGCCACCTTCCTGGACCCTCACCTGGCCTTCTAGAAACTTAAAGAGGAACTCTAGAGGTTGAGCTAGCTTCCTGGCATCTATTTTCCACCTCCCTTGAGGCAGGGCAGAATTTCATCTTGTGGGACTTGAACCCTGGCCCCTGCCTCTAGAGGTGGACACCATTAACCACTAAGCCACTAAGGCTTGTCTTTTTGCTGTTCCTTTTTGGAGTCACTCCTGCCATGGTGAGGAGCATCATTCCAACAATCTCCCCCTTGCACGTCACCCATGGCAGTTGTCCATGCTCAGCGTGCAACTCAAGAGGCTTGGGAAAGCCCAAGCTCCATACAAGTAGCATCATGCCTGTCCTTGGGTTGCGCCTTTGTCATGGCATCAGCAAGCATGTGCTTTGTGCCGCAATGCACAAGCACCACATCACCCTTTGCAACAAGGTCTCGTGCAAAGTGATGCCGGATCTCTATGTGCTTGGTCCTCCGGTGTAGCACAGGGTTCTTGGTCAGGCTGATGGCACTCATGTTGTCAGCATTGAGTGCCGTTGGCTTCTTTTGCGGCACCCTAATCTCCTTGAGCAATCGCCGCAGCCATAGTGCCTCCTTTGCGGCTTCCGCGAGCGCAATATACTCCGCCTCAATGCTGGATAGAGCCACACTGTCCTGCTTCCGGCTTGCTCAAGACACCGCTGCACCACCAAGCACAAAAACATAGCCTGATGTTGACTTGCGGTCATCAACGTCACCTGCCCAGTCAGCATCAGAGTAGCCAACCAACTCGAGGGAGTCAGTCCGCGCTCCCCCTCCAAACACAAGTCGTGAATGTGTCGTTGCCTTCAAGTAGCGAAGGATTCTCTTCACCGCTTGCCAATGTAGCGGCCCCGGATCAACAACATAGCGGCTCACTTGTCCTTCAGCAAAGGCAAGGTCAGGCCGCGTCGCCACCATGGCATACATTATGCTGCCAAGTGCGGATTGGTACGGTACTCCAGCCATCTCCGCCTTCTCGTCCTCTGTGCTCGGGCCCATGCTCAAGCTCAGCTCACATGTCGTTGTCATAGGTGTGCCGATGGGGTTGCACTCCTCCATGTTGTAGCGGCAGAGCACCTCCTGCACATATTCTTCTTGACCCATCTCCAGCGTGCGTGCTTTGCGGTCCCTCTTGATGGCAATGCCGAGGTAGTACTCAAGCTCGCCCATGTCTGTCATCTTGAGCCGGCCGCCAAGTTGTTGTTTCAGGCTCTTGAGCTCCCCCTCATCGGAAGACACAAGGATGAGGTCATCCATGTAGAGGATGACAATTTGGTGGAGTCCTGGCTGATTACGCACGTACACGCTGTGATCAGCCTCGCAGCGCTTCAAGCCAAGCTCACCCATGAAACTCTCCATCTTCAGGTACCACATGAGCGGAGCTTGCTTCACTCCATAGAGCGCCCTGCGAAGCCGGCACACCTTCCCTTGCGGCGCATCCACCCCCTCTGGCACCTCCATGTATACTTCCTTTTCCAGGTCGCCATTGAGGAACGCGGTTTTCACGTCCATTTGGTGGATTTCGTAGTCGCGTGTCGCTGCCACCGAGAGGATAGTACGGATGGAGGCAAACTTGGCAACTGGTGCAAAGGTCTCGTCGTAGTGCTCCCCTTTTCTCTGGGCATATCCTTTCGCCACCAGCCGCGCCTTGTACAGCTCCACCTTCCCCTCCTTTGTGAGCTTCTTCCGGAAGATCCACTTGGAGCCGATGATTTTCTCGCCCTCCGGCCGGTCAACCAGCTCCCAAGTGCCGTTCTCCTCGTGGGAGGCAAGCTCAGATTTTATTGCTCCCTCCCACTCAGCCCCATCCTTCCGCTGCAGTGCCTCCTTTACAGATTGAGGCTCCTCTTACGTGAAGAAGGCTTGTGCAAACCCAGTCCAAATTCCCTTGTCGACATCATACCTTTTTTACCTTCTTCGCACACGGTTCCTTGTGCGGGGCTCTTGAGGCGGTTGTTGTTGTTGCTGCCCCCTTTTGGCGCCATCCTCTCCAAGCGCCTGATACCCCTCTCTTGGAGACCTTGGAGACATGGATCAACTCCCCGCCTCCACGTCCCTCTCCGATGCTTCGGATACTTCGTCCGAACTGGCCGGAACATATTCTGCCGGTTGCACATCCCTCGGGCGATCCTCTCCGGCTGGTGCTGCTGCGAGGATGTCACCCTCATTCACGTCCTCCGGCGTCTCCCCCTCAAGGAGTAGCATCCACTCCCCCCTCTTGGAGAGACCTGCCTCCTTGTCTGTCCAAGGGCTTTTCTTGTCGAATGTGACGTCACGACTCCGCACAATCTGCTGCCTCCTTGGGTCAAAGAGCCAATACGCCTTGCCTCCGCTCTCATATCCAAGGAAGATACACCGGCAGATACGCGGGTCTAGCTTGCTCCGTCCCTCACGTGCCTTCACCATTGCATGTGCAACACAACCAAACGTGCGGAGGTGACCCACCGCCGGCTTCCTCCCGCTCCACACCTCTTGTGGCGTCTTCCACGCATTGCTCTCCTTGTCCTTCAGCGGCTTGGTCGGCATGAGATTCGTGATGTACGCTACTGTCCTTGCCGCCTGCGCCCAATACCGTTGTGTAAGGCCAGCGTCGCTCAACATGGATCGCACCATGTTAAGGATTGTGCGATTCGCTCTCTCTGCGACGCCATTCTGTTGTGGGGAGTGTGGAGTTGCTTTCTGCCACTCAATCCCCTTGCTCTTCATCCACCCAAGGCACCCAGCATATTCACCACCGTTGTCACCCCAGAATGCCTTCACCTTCAACTCTGTTTGCCGCTCCACATCAGCCACAAACTCTTGCATGCAGGCAAGGACCTCACTCTTCCGCTTCATTGGGTAGAGGTAGAGTTTCCGGCTGTGGTCATCGATGAAGGTGAGGAAGTAGCGAGCTCCGCCGATGGAGCTCTCAAGCGGTCCACACACATCTGTGTGTACCAGGGCCAGTTTTGCCGATGCACACGTCCCCTCGGCGACAAACGGCTGCCGAGTTGATTTGCCAATGATGCATGGCTCACACACGGTCTCCTTGGTTCCATCAAGGCCGCTGATTTGGAGACCCCGCACCACTTCCCTCTTAGCCATCTCCTTCACGGTCGATGGAGAAATGTGGCAAAGTCGGCGGTGCCATAGGTCCAGGTCTCCTCCATCCTTCGTTGCAAGATTGGCGGCGTTGGACCCCACCCGACTACTGAGGATCTTTGCGCGTAGCAGGTACAGGTCCTCCTCCCTCGTGGCACGCGCAATCACCTCACCTTTGCCCACTTTACGGATGACGGACTCCTTCTTTGTCAAGAGCACCTCAAGTCCCTTGTCGGTAAGGTGGCTGACGGAGAGCAATTTTGCCCCAAAGTTGGACATATGCAGCACATCGTAGATTGTGCTCGTGAAAGGTTTGCCATCCATAACTGACTCAATGCAGACGTTACCCTCACCGGCGGCCACCTCTGTTTTTCCATTGGCCACCGTCAAACGTCTCTCCGAGGCGCCGTAGGTGACAAATGCCGCCCTGTTGCATTGCATGTGGCGGCCTGATCCGTAGTCGATGACGGCAACTCCCGGATCCTTCAAGTTGGTGGAGTTGTACGCCATAAGGGCGTGCTCATCTTTCTTCCCGCCCCGTTGCGACCGATCTGTTTTCTTCTTAGGACAGTTGCGCGCGTAGTGGCCCTCCTTGCCGCAGTTGAAGCACTCCCCCTTCTTGTCACCCTTCTTAGTGCCCTATTTGGCACCCTTCCACTTGTCGCCTCGGCCTCCACTTTGAGGATGAACCGTGTAAGCTGAACTTGATGCCGCTGCACTCTCTGGACCGCCACGTTGCATCAACTTATTGCGTACGTACTCAGCAACCTTGGTGTACTTCAGCTCGTCGGAAGGCCAGCCACCAAGGACTGTGATCATGGGACTCCAACTGTCTGGCAAGGCCAGAAGGAGGATCATAGCTTGCAACTGAGAGTCGACCTCCCAACCCGTGGCCACGCACTCCGCTGCGAGGGACTCAATCTGCTGCATGATCTCCATGATGTTGTCGCCTTCGTTGGCTCGGAGGGTGACGAGCCGTTTGAAGATGAAGAGCTGGTTGGCAAGATTGCTTGACTGGTAGATGGAGCAGAGTTTTGACCATGCGTTCGCGGCCAGGGTGCATCCTTGGATGTGCCCAAGTTGTGGTGGGCATAACGCGAACACAAGGAGTGCCAGCGCCTTTTTGTTGCGCTTCTTCTATGCCTCCTTCACCTCAGCCATTGCAGTCTCCGGCGGAGCAGTCTCATCACCTTTTACAAGCTCAAGCAGTCCGTTGTCGTCAAGGAAGACCTCAAACTGCCACCTCCACAAGGCGAATCCTGTCCCATCAAACTTAAGGACAGCGCGGCTGCTCTCTTGCTCGCTGGTTGCCATGTCTTCCTGTTGGAAGCGTGAAATCAAGCTGTCTTTGAACCCCTTAGAGGCGTGGGCCCATAACCCTTTGTTGGCTTGAGGGTGAGTGTGCACCCTGGAGGGTCCCTAGCAGTGGCTGGTTCACACCACCAACTGTTTTTGGAAAGACTGAAACTATGGAGGCAACTGGTTCCAAGGATGGCAAAATCTGGTCAGAAAGTGAGGCAATAGTTTTGGCCTCAATTGAATGGAAATTAGCACTTGATCAAGGCTCACAAGCAATTGCATTTTATAGCCACTGATCTAAGCTTTCCAGAACACCAAAGCATGCCAGATTTGGAGCTTCCTAGCAGATTCTATGGCTTCTAGAGTGCTCCTTGGTAGGCTGTCCTTTTCCCACCTAGGAAGGCATCCCTTCCCTCCTCTAGAAGCTTCTGCCCCTTCCTAGATTCCTCAACTTGCTTCTAGTAGGAGGGAAGGTGTCCAGAAGACCAAGACAACTCTAGATGCCTTGTAGGACAAGTCACCCCTTCTAGAAGGTGTGCCACCTTCCTGGACCCTCACCTGGCCTTCTAGAAACTTAAAGAGGAACTCTAGAGGTTGAGCTAGCTTCCTGGCATCTATTTTCCACCTCCCTTGAGGCAGGGCAGAATTTCATCTTGTGGGACTTGAACCCGGGCCCCTGCCTCTAGAGGTGGACACCATTAACCACTAAGCCACTAAGGCTTGTCTTTTNCTTGCTTCTAGTAGGAGGGAAGGTGTCCAGAAGACCAAGACACCTCTAGATGCCTTGTAGGACAAGTCACCCCTTCTAGAAGGTGTGCCACCTTCCTGGACCCTCACCTGGCCTTCTAGAAACTTAAAGAGGAACTCTAGAGGTTGAGCTAGCTTCCTGGCATCTATTTTCCACCTCCCTTGAGGCAGGGCAGAATTTCATCTTGTGGGACTTGAACCCGGGCCCCTGCCTCTAGAGGTGGACACCATTAACCACTAAGCCACTAAGGCTTGTCTTTTTGCTGTTCCTTTTTGGAGTCACTCCTGCCATGGTGAGGAGCATCATTCCAACACTTGATGTGTGAAGGCGCCTCGGCAGGCGACGTGGTGCGCGCCGCCGAGTGAGCGGCTGGTTTGGGGTGCTGCGCTTCGACTGACGCAGCAGGAGCTACGGTTATCCAAATCGCGCACGGTGTGGTGCGTTGGAGAGCTCATGACTAGCCCTACAAATGTTTTGCATCATGTCCATGTTCACAAAACTAATGCAAAATCGCGTTCTTCCCTTCGCAAAAGTGACTGTCTCACAAATGCCTTCAACTCCCAGAAACATAGCTTGGGGCGACCAGAAAGCCCACGCTTAGACTCAGAACCTGCACAAAACATAGCCGTGAGCCAAGCAGACCCGTCGGGCCACTTTGGAACCACACCACGGTTGCAGACGTAAGGATGCACACCGGATCTGATCCGCGGATCTGGAGTCAGATCCAAAACCGCAAAGCGGATTGCCCTAGTGACCCAGAACTGCAGATCCGGATCCGGATTCGGATCTGCGGATCCTACGACTCTCGGATCTTTGTATATGTGTATCCGTGGGTCCTCTCAAGTCCACTTATTTGTAACAGACTGAACTCATTTCTTCTAGGAACCTAAATGGCACGATGGACAAGCATGTTCTTCAAGTACATTGTCATTGTTCCTTAAGTCATGGTTTTCCACAGTTGTGCATGCAATCATGTTACTGAGCTGTAGTCAACTTCTGACCACAGCACTCTGAACTTGTGCATTTCATTCCAAGTCCTTCAATTACTTCCATAAAACTGGATCTCTTTTGTGCACTGATTGTTAAGCTGAAATCCCTGCACACAGATTGTGAGGCTGAAATCCATGTGCACGAATTTTGTGGCTGAAATGTCATTCAAACAGATTTCCATGATCATACAATGGAAAGGAAAGCTATATAAACAACACATAAAAAGGTAAGAACTCAGAGATGGAATTGAATGGCAAATAAAAATTGGATCACATCACATCACATCCCTACTACATCATCATCTCCCCCATTCTCGTTCCCAAGCACCATCGCCCCCATGTCTTTGTCCTCGTCATCATTCACAAACAGACTAAGTCCTTCCAGCTCTTCTGCCACTGGTCAAACCAGCAACTCCCTCGCCATCTTACGGAGCTCATTCACACGATCTTACTCATCTTTCACCTCCCTAGCCACAACGCTATGGCGACCGATGGGGAATTCTCGCACTATTGGCTGGTTGATCCAACTCTTCATGGCCAGCAGGTTCTCCACTGTTAAATGCGCCAAGGAGTGCTAGAAGTCTGTGATGACGTGCCTGCCCAAGGAAAGCAGCCGTTCAGAAGAAGTGGAAGTGTCAGGCACACAGAACATGTCCATGCCAAGGAGGTAGAATGTTGGAAATTTGTTGTGCAGCTTTCGGTAATGCTTGAGGATGTTTGTCTTGTCATGCTTCTTCTCCAGCTTGGTCCACCTGTCGAATACCTCCTCCAGGCTGCTCAGTTGTACTTTTACTACTAGTGGTGGAACTCGTGTCTCGAACATATCTGCCATGGGGTCCGCCAGTGCTGCCTCCAATAGAGCATCGTCCTTTGCTCTCTGCTGCTCTTCTCTCAGATGCAAATGACAAGCAGATGTAGAGGCTGAACTCTGTCTGGTGGAGCTCTGGCTGTTTTCCACCCCTGCCTCTTGGTACTGCTATTCTGATGATGCTACTACTTCTGCTGCAGCTTCTACTTCTGAGCGCTCTTGCTCTACACCCTCATGATATGGCGGCATGAGCTGCAGCAACTTCACCTGGAAAGCTGCTGCTGACCTGATGCCCATGAGACCATGGCACGTTCTGCCATAGTACTTCAGCCTAAAGCGAGGGTCAAAACATGCTTGTCAGTCAGCAGCTTTGCGTATTTCTCAAGCTTTTCCAGAGTGTTCTCAAACCCCGGCAGCAATTGAGTCAGCAGCTACCCCTTGGCGTCGAGCATGCCCACAACTCATGTCCTTCTGCTTTTAACGGTTGCTGCTTCTTCTTTGACCTGCCAACCTCACAGCTTGTCAAACATGGACTCAAGGAAGGAATCACAAGGTTCAGGGTAGGGTACTTGCTTCCACTGACGTCGTCAGTGTAAGCCTTGAAGGGATTCAGAACAAGGGTCATGAGGACAATGAGAGTCCATCAATCAGAAGTCAGTTTGAGGGCTTCACCATCGCGACCATAGCCGTCAAGCCAGCTGGGGAGACCAGGTTTTAGATGTAGCACAAGGTGCATCATGTCCAGGGTTGTGTTCCATCTTGCCTCCGTATCCGGATGCAGTGACTGGTATGTGAGTCCTTCAGCAGCAGCGCGGTTCACAAGTGACAACTCAGATGGTGTGGATCATGTGACAAACATTGCAATGTTGTGTGCAGATGTGATGACTTCGAGGTTCATCGAGGTTCATGGGATCATTGACAACAAGATTTATGATGTGGCCTAGGCATCTGATATGCCCGGCATTCTCAAAGAAACACTCTGCAGTTGAGACAATGAGTTTGTCTATCATGGCATAATTAATGCTCTTGTTGTCCATGGTCAGAAAGAAGATGCGGTTCCACAAGCCCAAAGACTTCGAAGCGGCAGAGAACACGTCAAACATCCTCACAACAGTAGGATGTTCAGGCATAGCTGGGAACAACAGTGCAATTTCCTTGATGTTCTAGTCCTCCATCCACGGTGCCGTGACTCCTACATACTTCAACCTGTTATCCCTCTTCCAGCCATCTGTGGTGAAAGACAACAGATTCTACCTCAGACAACTGCCTTGAGATCCTTGAGCAAAAGTCGGTTGGAGCAAGGACAGTCTGCCGCGAGGTGGTCATCAGCCCTGGCATCATTGATGTTGGATTTGCATGCGCAAAGGCCTGCTGTAACCTGTACGACTCCATGCTGAGGAAGCTGACGTTCTTAGCAATGACATGTTTCCACACACATGTCTGGAAGTTCTTGTAAAACTGAACCCCAACAGACGCTACACCACGCGTAATGATGGTGTTGTCCTTGTTAACACCCACTGCACCCTCTGCATCTGCTTGTACAACCACTGCCAGAGATGTGTGTGTGTGTGTGTGTGTGTGTGTGTGTGTGTTTGTGTGTGTGTGTGTGTGTGT
>SZWC01003496.1:15299-35576 GCA_023375785.1 Penium margaritaceum
GTGTGTGTGTATGTGTGTGTGTATGTGTGTATGTGTTGGTGTGTATATGTATGTTTTTGTGTGTGTGTGTGTGTGCGTGTGCGTGTGCGTGTGTGTTTGCATATGTGTGTGTGTATGTGTGTGTGTGTATGTGTGAGTGTGTGTCTGTGTGTGTGTTTTTGTGTGCGTGGGTGCGTGTGTGTGTGAGTACGTGTGTTTGTGCATGCGTGCGTACGTCTGTGCGTGCGTGTGTGCGTGTGTGCATGCGTTTGTGCATGCAAGCGAGCATGCGTGCAAGTGAACGTACGTGCGTGCGTGCATGAATCTGTGTGTGTATGCATGTGTGCTTGCGTACGTGCGTGCGGGTATGCATGTGTGTGTGTGTGTGTATGTGTTTGTGTGTTTGTGTCTGTGTGTGTATCTTGTGTGTGTGTGTATGTGTGTGTGTGTGTGTGTGTGTGTGCGTGTGTTGGACTGAGGGTGAGTGTGCACTGTGGAGGGTCCCTAGCAGTGGCTGGTTCACACCACCAACTGTTTTTGGAAAGACTGAAACTGTTGAGGCAACTGGTTCCAAGGATGGCAGAAGACGAGCCAAAGAGTGAGGCAATAGTTTTGGCGTGAATTGACTGGGAATGAACACTTGATCAAGGCTCAAAAGCAGTGGGATTTTGTTGCCACTGATCTAAGGTGTCTTGACCACCAACGCATGCCAGATTTGAAGCTTCCTAGCAGATTCTATGGCTTCTAGAGTGGCCCTTGGTAGGCTGTCCTTTTCCCACCTAGGAAGGCATCGCTTCCTTCCTCTAGAAGCTTCTGCACCTTCCTAGATTCTTCAGCTCTCTTCTAGTAGGAGGAAATGTATCCAGAAGATCAAGACACCCCTAGATGCCTTGTAGGACAAGTCAACCCTTCTACAAGGTGTGCTACCTTCCTGGACCCTCACCTTGGCCTTCCAGAATCTTAAGAAGGAATTCTAGAGGTTGAGCTAGCTTCTTGGAATGTATTATTTACCTCCCTTGCGGCAGGGAAGAAAACGATCTTGTGGGACTTGAACCTGGGGCCTTGCCTCTCGAGGTGGACACCGTTAACCAATAAGCCACTAAGGCTTGTCTTTTTGGTGTTCCTTTTTGGAGTCACTCCTGCCATGGTGAAGAGCATCTCTCCAACAATTGCCCCCTTGCGCATCATCCATGGCAGTCCTCCATGCTCAACCTGCAACCGAGGAGCCTTTCTCCTCATGGAAGGAAAGCTTATGTTTTATTGCTCCCTCCCACGCAACCCCATCCTTGTAGTGTAGTGCCTCCTTCATGTTCTTCTTGCGTGAAGAAGACTTGTGCAAAACCAGTCCAAATGCCCTTGTTTGCATCGTGCCTCTTTGTCCTTCTTCGCACACGGCTGCTCACTCGGGGCTTTTGAGCCGGTTGTTCTTGTTGCTGTCTCCTTTCAGTCATCCTCTCCAAGTGCCTGCTCCCCTTCTAATGGAGACCTTGGAGATAGCGGTCAACTCTCCGCCTCCACAGCCATGTCTGGTGCTTCCGATTCATCATCCAAACTGGCGGGAACAAAGTCTGCCGCTCGCCCATCCCTTAGGCGACGCTCTCCGGTTGGTGGTGTTGCGAGGACGTCACCCTCATTCACGTCCTCTGACTTCTTCCCCTAAAGGAGTGGCAGCCACTCCCCCCTCTTGGAGAGACGTGCCTCCTTGACCGTCCAATGGCTTTTCTTGTCGAACGTGACGTCATGACTCCGCACAATCTGCTGCCTCCTCGGGTCAAAGAGTCAGTACGGCTTGCTTCCGCTCACCTACCCAAGGGAAATACACCGGCGGGTTTGTTGGTCAAGCTTGCTCTATCCTTCACGTGCCTACACCACCGCATGTGCAATGCAACCAAACGTGCAGAGGTGACCCACTGCCGGCTACCTCCCGCTCCACACCTCTTGTGGCATCTTCCACGCCTTGCTCTCCTTGTCCTTCAACGGCTTGGTCGGTGTAAGGTTCATTATGTATGCCGCTGTCTGTGCCGCCTCCGCCCAATACCGTTGTTGAAGGCCGGCGTCGCTCAACATGGATGGCACCATGTTAAGGATTGTGCGATTCGGTCTCTCTACGACGCCATTTCACTGCGGGGAGTGTGGAGTTGTTTTCTGCCACACAATCCCCTTGCTCTTTATCAACCAAAGGCAGCCCGCATATTCACCGCCGTTGTTGCTCCAGATCGCCTTCAACTTCAACTCTGTCTACCGCTCCACATTTGCCACAAGCTCTTGCATGCATGCAAGGACTTCGCTCTTCTGCTTTATGAGGTAGAGGTATAGTTTGCGGCTGTGGTCGTCGATGAAGGTGAGGAAGTAGCGAGCTCCGTCGATGGAGCTCTGAAGTGGTCCACATACATCTGTGTGTACCACTGCCAACTTTGTTGTTACACGCATCCCCTTTGCCACAAACGGCTGCCGTGATGATTTGCCGATGACGCATGGGTCACACACGATCTTCTTGGTTCCATCAAGGCCACTGATTTAGAGACATGGCACCATCTCTCTCTTTTCCATCTCTTTGCTCATCGATGAAGAAACATGGCAAAGTTGGCGGTGCCATAGGTCCAGGTCACCTTCATCCTTTGTTACAAGATTGGCGGCGTTGGACCCCGCCCGGCTGCCAAGGATCTTTGCGCGTAGCAGGTACAAGACTTCCTCTCTCTTGGGGCACGCAATAACCTCATCTTTGCCCTCCTTCTAGATGACGGCCTCCTTCTTTTTGAAGAGTTCCTCAAGTCACTTGTCGGTAAGGCTGCTGACGGAGAGCAGGTTTGCCCCAAAGTTGGGTATGTGGAGCACGTCGTGGATTGTGCTCGTGATAGGTTTGCCATCCACAATGGACATGATGCGGACGTTACCCTCACCCGTGACCGCCTCTGTTTTGCTGTTGGCCTTTGTTATGTGTCTCTCCGAGGCGCCTTAGGTGACAAATGCCGCCCTGTTGCATTGCGTATGGCAGCCTGATCCCGAGTCGATGATGGCAACTCCTGGATCCTTCAAGTTTGAGGAGTTGTACGCCATAAGGGCCTGATCGTCTTTCTTCCCACCCCGCTGTGACCGGTCTGGCTTCTTCTTGGGGCAGTTGCGTGCATAGTGGCCCTCCTTGCCATAGTTGAAGCACTTCCCCTTCTTGTCATCCTTCTTGGTGCCTTGTTTGGCACCCTTCCACTTGTCGCCTCGGCCTCCACTGTGAGGATGAACCGTATAAGCTGAACTTGATATCACCGCAGTGTCTCAACCGTCACGTCACATCCACTCGTTGCGCACATACTCAGCAACCTTCGGGTACTTCAGCTCGTAGGAAGGCCAGCCTGTCACCCCCAAATCTGCCGCAGCTCCGCAAAAGAAGCAATCCGCGGAATGAGGACCGAGAAGGCAGAGGGTCCGCGTACAGGATGCTGGCTCCCGCGGATGCGGTTGAGCGAGGGGTAGCGCGGATCCGAGGAGGCAAGGGCCATGGTATTGATGGGAAGTCCGCCGCAGGCTAACAACTCGTCTACGGCGGTTCTCCTCAGTCGAAGAACTTGTGGAAAGGCGGGAAGCAGTGGAGGGAAGAGCCGCGGTGCAAAGGGAACAGGGACAAGTCGCAGTAGAATCCGCGGCCACTGACAAAGCACATGCAGGACAGCGGAGGAACTGAGCAATCAGGGGAGAAAACGTCCAATCAGCATAAGCGACCAAGCATCAATCACGAAGAAGTCCCAGGAGACGCACCGCGGAAAACAAAGATTCAAGGAAGAACACGAAGAACCGCGTGCACGAACCGCGGATGGAGAACATGATCAGCAGAAGATAGGCAGTGTGTGTGTGTGTGTGTGTTTGAATAGGACGAGACCCGCGGTGCGTAGCCGCACCGCGTGGTGTCCAAAGTTGGAGGAAATAGGATGGTGTGAGAGGGATGAGACCGACGGCATGTAGACATGCTGTGCGGAGTTCCAAGTAGAAAAAGGGCCCCACCAGCAATAGCACAAGTGCAACTCAGACTTGCTTGCCTTCAAAACGTATTCCATGTACTCCGCAATCAGCTTTATCAAAGTCATTGGCCTACTCTCATTCCTATGCTCCACCCATTGCCTTTTTGCCCTCAGTTGCTCTCGGAGTCCGATCCGTGGACTGTGGGAGAGTGCGTGAAGAACCAAAAGTCCAAGTGAGGTGGGCTGCCGGTGGTGTCCCTTGCTTGCACACGTCCACGGAACGGGGCTCCGCGGAGAGGTGTCGGACGCCACGAGGTGGTGGACTTCCGTGTGGGAAGAAGTGGAACGCGGAGCATCACTCATCGGTGAGGTGTCTGCAAAAACGTTTAGACCTGTGGTCCGCAGAATTGCTGATAATCGGGGGTTTGTCATTGCGGGGTGCCGTACTCTAGTGGGCCGCGGAGTGTCGCTTCTCATTAAGATATCTGCATAGAGGTCTAGACCTGTGGTCCGCGGAACAACTGATTGTTGGGAGTTTGCCATTGTCGGTTGCCATACTCTGGTGGGCCGGGAGAATTAGTCTTCATCGTGTTTGCGCAACAGTCCCAAGCCCGTGGTCCGCGGAATAGCCTATAGCCTAAAGGTGACTTGTGTCCGGCCAATCACTAGTAGAAGTGAAGTGCATAAACCGCGGAGATCCGCGTAGAGTGACCGCCCGCGGAAAAAAATCAGGGACGCGGCAAAATTGGGGGTATCAGTGTCATGGTGCGGTGAGCGTGGAAAGTTCTTTGCTCTTTGCCAGCAGAATTGCACGTGCCTTTCAGATCATTCATTGATGTCGGCGGCCACCTTCGTGCATCAGGACATCGGACGATGTCAACACCTACCATCGGCGCGGTGCTTCCTGCCACGACGGGCCGCAACCTGTGCGGAGAGCAGGGATTCCTCATCAGTGTCGTCCTGCACGCCAGTCAGTTCCTCACCAGGCCCCGAGCCGCTCGTCCAGCACCGACGTGTAACTGAGTGGTTGGAGCAGCTGCACTGGCGCCGCATAATGGACGCGCTGGGAGAACACGTGGAGGTGGAGAGTGTCCACAGCCCCGACAGCCATGGCTCGGTCCAGCATCAGCAGGGACAAGAGGGCCAGCAGAACGTGCCGCTTGGGGCACGGTGGTTCTCCGATGCACCACCTTCACTGGTGGTATCCTCCAATGGTGGAGAACTCGAGGCCTATCGCGGACTGGTGTATCAGCGTCGTGGCGGACAGCAGCAGCAGATTTCCGGCAAAACGGAGCTGCAGCTCGCACACCCGCCTGTGCATCCACAACCCTTACCGCTGAGCTCCGAGGATTCAGGGATCCCCGAGGCACCAACACCGGACGAGCAGCAGATCTCAGTGGAGGTGCAGCAGGTGCGATTCCCCGCCCCCGCCCTGGGCATCCCCCTGGACGTGAATCTGCCGCACCAGCTGGTGGAGGCAACCCTGGGGGTCCCGGTCGCGGAACCACCTAAGCGCGGCCTGCAACAGCAGCCGATGGTCACATCGGAGCAGTCCACGGGGGTCATGCGGATGGGGATGTCTGTGTATGCAAAAACACCAGGAGCCGCATAGTTGCCAGTGAGCCACTACCCCGTGAGTCAGACCCCTCTGACTATGGGAACAGTAGCCACAGGGGCAGCGGCGCAACTACAAGTGGTCGGAGTGGCCCAACCATCGAAATATCCACGGCAGCAGCACATGGGGGGTGGGCAGGCAAGTACAGTGTAACAGCTCCCCGGGTCACAGCCAAACCCGGTCACCCTACCAACCGGGGCACCCCCGCAGCCGCCTGCGCCAAGTACACCACCACAGCAGCAGATGATGATGAGCACCATGTAAGCGGCGGCCATGCCGTATCCGCCTGCGGCGGGACTGCAGCAACCGGCGCATCTGCCACCATAGCTCACGATGCAAGTGGGGGTGATGGCGGGGCCCTCCACAGTCACGCAGCCGCCATCGCAGGTGCCTCAGCCCGGAGGCGGACCCAACCACCAAGGGAACACGGTCCAACCTCTACTGACCGGGACCCAACCAACGAGTCATCAACGGCAGACGACCGGAGGCAGAACACAGCCGACAACTATCACGCAACCCCCTACAGCCACACCAGCCCTGTGGACGACCCAGACGTAGCAGCAGATGGGTCCAATGCCAGTGGGAACGGTGGCGCAGACGCTCGTACCCAACATGATCCCGCAGCCACCCATGCCCACCTACCAGCAGCTCCACCACGCGCAGCCGGTTGGAACAATGCCAGTTGGGACAGCTCCCCAGGCCTCGCTGCTAATACCACAACAAACTACGCAGAGCCACTTGTACCTGCCCCCACAGCAGCTGCAGGGGCATCCGCACCCGACTCCCAGCACTGGGGCGGTAGTTCCTCTCCAGACTGCGGCTACGGTCCCATCGGCTCAGATGTACTGGGTACCGCAGACAACAGCACCACCGGTACAGGGAACCCAGGTTCTGCCGCCTGGGACAGCATTCTTCTCCACACCCTACACCGCCTCCACAACCACTCCCTCTTCTTGGTACATGCCTCTCCCTCCCACGCAAGCAAATCTTCCCATGCCCGCGGGGCAGCTCCAGATGCCGGTCCCTACGACTGGATACTCCGCAGCTCCACCTGCAGCCCTTCCCCCGCCACATGCTGTGACTGCGTTGACGACTAACCGCAGCACCGTCCCGCAGTTGCAATACATCCACTCCGAGCCCGCCAACATTCCCCGGCTGGACTCTTTCAAAGGTGCCCCGGAGGAAGACCCCTGGGTCTGGCTCAAAAAAATCATCCTCTATGCTAGCATCGGCCGGATTCCGCCCGATCTCTGTCTCGCCACCGCGGAACCCCACCTTCAGGGAGCGGCAGCGGACTGGTACAAAGCACGAGCACCTTTTCCATCTTTTGAGGACTTTGGCAACGCCCTCATCGAACGCTTCAAACACCTGAGAAAAGAAGAAGCGCTGCGGAAGATTGAGAAAGAGGTCATGCGCAAGGACAACACATCCGCCGTTTCCTGGACCAGTTTTTGACCTGGGCCTCAGTGGCCAAGACTCCGCAGGGAGAAGGTCTGCCACTATGGGTTTTGCTGCAGAACCTCATCCGCCCACTTCCAGATGAGATCAGCGGCCTCATGATCGCTGACCGCTATCTTTCCCTTCAAGATGCGGTGCGAGACGCTACAGCTATTTTTACCAGAGAGCGATGTACCCGACAATACCACGGCAGCGACACCCCTACACCCTCATCTTCATACGCATCCCCTCCACAACAGCAGAAGCCAAAGGCCTGCTACACATACCAGAGTCTGGAACACATTGCACGGGATTGCCCACGCAAGCGACAAAGCGGCTCCGCGCCCTGAGCCCGTCCCCCAGGATCCTATCGTCCAGCAATGGCATTAGTACTACAACCCGGCATGGCCAGGTCCGCACCAGCAGCCTTAGCAGCAGCAGCAACAGCAACAACAGCAGCAACTGCAGCAGCAATCGCATCCGCCCCCGACCAGACAGGGACACCCGAGTCAGGGAATGGGCCAAGAACTCTTGCCCAATCCACCACCAAACCCCGCTGCAGGAGCCCGCAATGTGAGGCTGGGATTACCCATGGCTGAGGACAAGACTACGGAAGTTACGCCCACGCCCAAGGAAACGGAGCTCATCACACGCGCCCGTCGAGTCAAGCTCCGCGGATGGGATCTACAGGAGGCTGCATAGTTATAGGACAACCTGCGGCGACGAGCGGAAGCTGCTGAAGCCCGGCTACAAGAAGCCATAACGGCCCGCTCCATGCGACCCCCGGAAAAGCGCCGCCAACCAGATCCTGAGTCAGCGGCGCTTCCAGCTGTTGCATACAATTCGCCTGCATCTCAGCCTACTCCCACCATTGCAGCTGATTCCGCTGACCCAGTCCACAAACTTTTCACCACCCCCATTGCCTCTGTGAACTTCTTTGACTTCCTCCGCATTCATCCCGAGTTGGCTCCGCGGCTAAGAGATGAATTCACCAAAGCCAATCATCGTCTCCAGACCGTGGGCATCTCCCTTGCCTGCACCGCTCCACCCCACGGCACCCAGAACACCCAAACTGTTGTAGCGGATGTACCACCCGCATTAACCACAGAGGAGATAGAATGGGGCTGGGCACCACAACCCTTGGAACCACCCCACCGCGATGAACGACACTACGAGGTGGCCTGCTGTGTGGTCTGGATCTGTGACCGCAAGTTTCTGGCCATCATCAACACATGGGCGACTCACACCACTGTGGCCCTCCGCGTCCTCTGCCTCATTGGATGGATAGACCGCATCATCCCAACACGACGGTTGTTTTTTAACTCCCCAGGAGGACTAGATTATGGAGATGGAAAAATACGGGGCTTACCCTTGCAAGTGGGCACCCTGCATGAACCAATGGATGTCCAGGTAACCCAGGTGTAGACCTATGACGGTCTCCTGGGTATGGACTATCTCGTTCCGCGACAAGGCAACCTTCTGTTTTCCCTAGGCGTCATGCAACTCACGTCCACCACAGGCACAAAAGAGTACGCCCTCATCACCGTGGGCGATCGTGTGACGGTGCCGGTGGCCGATGCCCCAACCTTCTCCCTCTTTGATGCGGCACAGGAGGACGCCATTGCACATTCTCTGAGCAACCTGACACCGGCAGATGATGTCCTGGATGCGGAACAGGTTCACATCGAAGATTGGCGTGAACTCTCCGCGGAGCATGCAAAAGCAAGGGTGTGCGCCAGCCTTTTGGGGTTATGGCAGCAAGGCGAGCGCGCATTTGGCCCAGGCCTTCCCCTGGACGATGACGACTTCTATCCCATGCGTGAGCAACTGCCGCCTCCCCCACCGCGGTGGGACCACATCCTTCATCCTTGCCTCTCACCATCCCAGAAGTAGGATGTCCGGGACTTGCTGGACTCCTTCGCCGACATCTTTGCTGGGTCTGCGACGGACCTTGGAGCAGTCAACGCCTCTCATGTCATCAACACCGGTTCAGCCACCACGGTTTAACAGAAGGTCCGCCGAATCCTCCCGGAACAAGAGCAGATCATCAATGACGGTCTCGCGGAGTTGAAGGAGCAAGGCGTGATTGTGCCAATCGTCAGCCCCTGGCGTGCTAACTTGGTCATTGTCGGTAAACCGGACGGCTCCAAAGGATTCTGTGTGGACTTCCGCGACCTCAACCGTGTCACCGAGGAAGATGCCTATCCCATGTCGCTGATCATCGACATACAGGAGCGTCAACAGGGGCGCGGATGGTTTGCCAAGCTTGACGTCAAAGCAGCCTTCCACGCCGTCCCCATGCACCCGGATTCCATCGTCAAAACGGCCTTTGTCACCCCTGAAGGCCTCTACGCTCTCACCCGCATGCCATTCGGTCTCCGCAATGCCAGCACCACGTTTCAGCGCATCATGGTTTCCACCCTCCGCGGTATTCCCAATGTAAGCTATTACATCGACGACATCATGGTGGCCGCTCACAGCTTCGAGGACCTCTTCTCCTCCCTCTCCGCCGTCTTCGCTGCACTCCGCGCCGCAAATCTTACACTCAAGGCGGCCAAGTATTCCATTGGCACCGCGGAGATGGAATTCTTGGGCTTTGTCATGAGTGCCGACGGCATTAAAACCGACCCCACGAAAATTGCCGCCGTCCAGGAGTGGCACCAACCCATCACTGCGGGGCAGGTTAAGATCTTCCTAGGCTTTGTCTCCTTTTATTGGAAGTTCGTCCGCGACCACGCCCGTATCATCCGCCCACTGCAGCAACTGACCCATCAGGACATCCCATTTGAATGGACTCCAGAGTGTGCAGCTGCTTGGGCAGAAATCAAGCATCGCTTGGTCACCGCGCCTATGCTGGAATTCCCTGACTTCAACCTCCCCTTCGCCATCACAACCGACTGGTCGCGGGAAGGCCTTGGCGCGGTCCTGTCGCAATCTATCCAGGAACTGATCCAGCGGATGATTGCATATGCCAGCCGCGCCCTCACTGATGGTGAGGGGAACTACCCACCAGTGAAGGGCTAATGCCTGGCGGTGCTATGGGCTCTCCAACACTTCCGCGACTATATCAAGAACGGCAAGCCTTTCAAGGTCCTGACGGATCATTAGGCGTTGCAGTGGCTGCTCACGACGCAGAACCATGAGGACATCTTGGCCAAGTGGGCCCTCCTCTTGCAGGGCTACAACATGAAAATCAAGTATCAACCAGCGCTCGCCAACCGCAACGCGGATGCTCTCAGCCGCCTCCCACGCGAGGACTGGCCACACCCCACGGACCTACCAGATCGCCCCCAAGAGTCTCCCGCAGTTGTCCTCTTCTCCGCAGATGTTGAGCCCTAGTGGGAGGGCGTCGCTCGCAAATTCACAGAGGAAGAATCCGCGGCCGCATACCAACTCCTGTCCGAGCAGGAGCCTGCAGAATGCTCGGACGCTGCGGAGACCCTCCATGCTCTCCCTGATATCGGCCTTCAGCTTGCTCGTCGCTTCGACCCCACCATCCGCGGTTGGACGTTGGAGGAAATCGCGGCACATATTCCTCCTCGCTCTTCTCGGCCACCATCCCGCTGGACTCCCACGGCTGCGCCAGTCGCCATCTCGTCCCCTCTGATGTCCCCTCCACCTTCTACCTCCCCTCTTCTCGACACGCGTCACTCCCTCTCCCTGGTCGACTTCCTCCTTCATTCCCTCGCGTCTACGGAACGACTCCAGGCACTCTTTTCCTCCTACAACCCCTCTCTCTCTTCCGTCGGCATCCGCCTCTCTTGCACCCTCATTCGTGATACAGGTGTCCGCATGGTGGCCCATGCAATCATCACAGCACACTCCCGCGTCCGAGAAGATGCCACCCGTGCGCCATGCACATGGGCCCCTGCCCCGTTGGTCCCCGGTCCACCAACACCGGACGAGGTCCACGTGGCTTGGTGCTATGTCTGGGTATGTGGCCGCAAGTTTGTGGCCATCGTGGACACTGGCGCCACCCATACTACCATCGCGCTGCGGATGGCTCGCACCCTGCGTCTCAACCATCTCATCGTACCTACTCGACTCCGCTTGTCCATCTCCATCGCAGCCATCGATGCACCCATCGGACAAATCGAGGCCCTACCCATCCAGGTCGCCAACGTGCATGCACCGCACACCGTGCAGGTATGTTACGTCCGCACATACGACATGCTCCTGGCAGCCGACTGGCTTGCGCCGCGCCAGGCGGATATATTGCTCGGACCCGGCATTCTCAGTCTCATTTCCGTTGCCGGCATTCAATCGTTCACCCCGCTCTTCACTTTGGCCTGACCACTCTCCGTCCCCTCTCCTATGGTTTTCACGCCACCTGCCCCTGGCACTCAGTTCACCCGTCGTGTCACCCGAAATTCCAGTGCCACCCGCGGCACAGCATCTGCAATGGCTCGCCCTTCCGGCGCAGGGTCCGCGCCTTCGAACGGGGGGGGTGAGCGTGCCACGAGACGGACCTTTTGACGACAGTCCACGGGCCGTGTCACAACTGGCGCAAGAAGATCCGCGTCACCAGCCGTAGCAGCCTCACCCAGTGCAACTCCTGGAGCACCAACGGCACCAGCCCCTTCCGCAGCAGTAGTAGCATTACCTGCAGCCCCTCCGGCCCCAGTTCCTTTCGCGGTACCGGCAATAGAGACATCTGAAGCCCCACCGGCACCAGCCCCTTCCGCGGCACCGGAAGCTTCAGTGGCGTCCCAAGCAGCAGCTTTACCTGGAGGCCCCCCGGCACCAAGTCATTCCGCAGCACCAAATGTAGCAGCATCCCTGGGGGCACCCTCGGTACCAAGCCCCGCCGCAGCGGTAGCAGCAACGTCACCCAGGACGCCTCCGCCATCTGGCCCTGCTGCGCCCCCGGAGGCGACGACACCTGCAGGAGTACCGCCACCGCCCGGCCCTTCTGCACCAACCGCGCACTCCTCCTCTCCACCGGCCTCACGCGGAATTCCACAGCCCTTGCTCAGCGCCGGTACGATCATGGAAGGCGCACAAACACGTTTAGAAGAAAGCTGTGGGGACAGTGGAGATCACCCCAAGATTGACCATCTGCTGGACATGGTGAGCAGAGTCGTTCTGCATCTGCTCGATGAACTCCCAGAGGTAGTCCGCGTAAGCTTAGGGGACTCCTTCTTCAACCCCGCCTGGCAAGTGGCCCTGAAGGGAGCGGCCAAGACTGCCCTTGTTTTGGGGCCGCAAGCACGACAGGTGCAGCTACTGGAGACAGCGGGGGCGGAGCGCCTCCTTTCAGTGCTCCGCGACCTTCTCAACCTGCGTCCAACGCAGGCCATGGCAGGTGTGGCAATGCTCCTGGACACAGTACAACCTGATCATAATGTGGATGCTGCCTGTGAATGGTGGCTCCTGGTCCGCCGTGACCAGTCCGCGAATCCCACACGTCGCTACGTACATCTGCTCCAAGAACGTGCCCGGGCACTCACTGTATACCACGCCGCCCGGATGCCGGCAGGAACGATGGAAGTACCAAACCGCAAGACAACGGCAGAACTTTGGAGGTGGAACTACCTCTTTGGGCTCACCTCCCGCAGGTGGGGACTGCAATACACAGCAGCGGAGCTGGTAGCCGTCTCTGCGACGGAGCAGCAGCATGAGCATTGGTTCGTCGCAATCGCCAACGCCTGGCAGCTGTCTCAAGACAGCGCCATGCGTCAACGGGCCGTAACCGCGGTAGCCGAAGGGTTATGGAAATCCCTCCAGGGAACACACACGGCACTATCGGAAGAAGTAGTATGTCACTGGGCCCAAGAAGCAATCAACGTGTGTCAGGAGGAGAAGAACCGCACCCACATCGAGACCGAAAAGGCGCAAGAGTACCTCCGCGACTCACCCAATCTCACAAGCATGAGGGAACAGTTGCGGGCACTTTGGCAAGAGATGGCAGAAGAGCAAAGGAGGAAGGAGGAGGCGGCAGCGGAGCAAAAGGCGGTACAAGAAGTAGAGGCTGTGGTGGAAACTGTGATCGCGGCTGCGGAACGCGAAGCAGGAACGGAAGGTGTGACAGGACAAGAGACAAAAACCACCCCAGAGAATGAGGCAGCAGATGCAAGGGAAGCGGCGGCCGCGGCAAAACAAGCGGCAGGAGCACAGACAGCAGAACAGCAAGAAAAGGCACAGGTGGAAAGCGGAGGACGAGCCCAACACGTGCTTGCCTAGGCCAGGGCTGCAACAGCCAGGAGGGAGGTATGGAAGAACACCTCACAGCCAGTCCTGTCCTCTGCTCTGCTCGACAGAAGGGCCAAACTCTAGCACGCGGCCAGAAGGGCTATGGCATCCGCGGCTCCCGGAAAGCAGGCGGCTCACACGGCGTCAGTCACCCGGGAGGCTGAACCACAGAAGACTTCCGCTGCGAAGAAACGGACGCCATCCGCGGAGACTACACCGACATCCCACCACAAAAAGAAAGAAAAGCGGACCGTTGAAGACAGCTCCGCCACTACCACCCCCGCCAAGCGCAGCAAAACAGAAACCCGCCAGCCTGTTGACCTTGAACAGCTCGCGCAGGCCTAGCGAAGCATCGCCCAGGCGATGGAGCTGCTTTTGGCGGTATCGCGCAACGTCCCAATGCTGGCCGGATCGGTTCCGACCCAACTTCAACCCATCATGGGGGGCGCGGGCGCCGCATCGCAACACAAGCAGGGGATTGAAGAAGATGCCGCGGTGACTACGCCAAAAGAGAAGGCAGGTGGGGTGGTGATTTCCAAACTCAGCAAATCACCACCACCTGACGAGGACCAACCAATTGCGAGAGGTCGGGGCTTGCTGCGACTCCCCGAGGCAGCACCGGAACAAAAGGCAGAGCCAGAGGCACGCGAAGTCCGCGGAGCACGCGGACGACGGCATGGAGCAGTGCCTAAAAAGACACTCCAAAGCCAATGGGATGAAGGGGAACTCCGCGTGGTAGGGATTCTGCGCATCTTCTCCGCCCCGGACAGCTGGGACAGGAAGCCCCCTATATACGACGAAAAGAACCAACGGCGCCTGCAGGCGATGAAGGCAGAACAAGACGTAAGACGAGCTTTGGGACTACCAGCGCTGGAAAAGGAGAAGAAGAGGAAGCAGGGAGAAGCGGCCGCGGGAAAGGTGGTGAAGGAGAAGCCCGCCAAGACGCAAGACTGGAGGATCTGGCAAGCCACGCACATCTTGCTCCGCGCCACAACCAAGGAACAGCAGAAGGTGGAGGCGGAGAAGGTGTACAAGGCCTTAGGGGCACGGATGGGGGTCGAATATGATAGGAGGAAGAAGGATGATCTCACCGTCACCTGCGAACAATACACATGGGAAGGTGGCCGTTTGTGGCGGACCAAACCACAGGTCTTATGGGTGCCCCCACCCACCATGCAACGAGCGGTGGTCGAAGCATACCATCAACACCACCACACTGGCGTCCAAGTACTCAAGGAGCGCCTCACCCCCATCCTGCACATGCCAAACCTCCTGGCGGTTGTGAAAGACGTGGTGCGACACTGTGCGCCATGTGAGCGCCACCGCAAGATAACGCCGCGAGACATGCCGCTCTTCCTGCCCTCCCCCATCGGCGAGCCATTGGACCGCATTATCGTTGAATTCCATGGACCCCGTCCTCGCCGCGCCCAAAGAGAGCGATACTGGATTGCAGTGGTGGATCATTTCACCAAATATATGTGGGTCCGGGCCGTCCCCGACAAGTCCTCTGAGCGCGCTGCACGCTTCATCCGGGAGGAAGTGTTCTACAAATTTGGAGGGTGTCGCGTGGTGCACAGTGACAACGGCACCAAGTTTGCGGGAGCGTTCTGCGAGGAGCTTGCGGAGTGGGGAGTGCAGCATGTGCATTCTATGCGATACCGACCTCAATCTCAAGGCCAGGTCAAGCGGTTGCACGAGATTCTGGAGCAGGCGGTGGCCACCGCGGAGGCCAAAGATTGGGGGGAAACCCTCAAAAAGACCGCCCACTTCATCAACATTACCCCTAGCCGTGCCACTACATTCTCGCCGCATGCCCTCCTCTTTGGGCAGCCCCCCCGCGCGGCACTCGGCATACCGCAGCCCCCGCTACTGCTGCCGCTGGACCCGGAGCAGCAGCAAGATGGCGGCTCAGAGAAGGAGCGAGAGCTGGCGAGAGATAAGGAAGTGCAGGAATGGTACCGGGCGCGATGCCAGAAGACCGCCGCGGTGAGGGCAGAGGCACGACTCCGGGCCTCGGTCTCGGCTTGGCGCGGATGTGATGCCACCAACCGACGCCTCAACCACGGAGTAATTGAGGAAGGGAACCTGGTGTACCTCCGCCCCTTCCCCGGCGCAGGGCGTGAAGCAGAAGAGGTACGGCAAGTGTACCGCGTGGTCGCGGTGGATGCGGGACGAGTGTGGATGGAGGGGCCAGACGGATTCAGTGAACGGAGCTACCCTGCGACAGAGTTCGTCCTGCTGCCCCCGGCCTGGAAAACGCACATACCCGGCACGGGTGGAGAACTCCCTCCGCTAGAGGCACGCAAGGGATCAAGGGTGTGGCGCGCGGAGGAGGTGCTGGAACAGTGTGAGACCCAGGTGTCGGAGCAGGAGGATGTGTGGAGTCAGGAACCTCAGGAAGAACCGACGGACGGCTCTGATGTGCAGGAGGTCTCCACAGAAGAAGGACGTACAGTATAGGAACAGCAAGCACAAGAATTGAGGGGCCTGCAACAACCAGCACCGCAGAAGCAGCAGGAGCAGCAGGAGCCGCATGAACAACAGGAGCAGCAAGAACGGCAACAGTCAAGATCACAACAGACGGGCAGCGGAGAGATGACCCCACAGGGGGTCACCAACGCTCCACGGAGGATTGTCCCTATGAGCCCCCGCGCCCTGGCAGCCTACACGGGGCCCTGCGCAGTCTGTGGGGAGAACCTGCCCGTGGAGAAGCTCCTGAAAGTTGTCTGCCACGCCTGCGGCCAACCCGTGCACCAAGGGCTGGCCAAGAGCTGCATTGGTTGGAACCGCACCAGTTTGCGGTGCACGAGTGAAGGCCAAGGGGAAGAGGCAGAGCAGAAAGAAGGAGGCGGCGGAGCCGGCCCAGGCTCAGGGGGAGGAGAAGCGAGAGGGGGATGGGACCCCGATGAGGAGGAAGAGGAGAAGGAAGAGGAGGCAACCGGGGCGCGGCAAGGGCCTCGCACGGCAACGGGGGCCACCATGCGACAATGGCAAGAGGAAGGTCGGATGGCGGCGGCGGAACAGGCTCAGAAAGAAAAGGCAGGACAGACGTGTGCTCAATGCGGGCATCGCTCGGGTAGACGGGTGCAAGACTATGCAGGATGCCACCGAAGGATATGCGACAAGTGCCTAGAGCAGCCGCGGAACGCGAAGGGAGAGCGGAGCGAACAGAGAAGTGTTGGAAGTGCCGCCAAGAGATCGAGCGCAAGCACAGGATCCGGAAGCCGCCGCGTGTCACCGCAGAAGGAGAGGAGGTGGATTTGGAGGATGAGGAAGAGCAGGATCCGCCTGCACCTGCTGCAGAAAACTACCCCACCTGCATAAAGGCTGTCCGCACGGGGGAGCGCTGCACCCAGTGTGGCCGGATGGCTCATCAGGGCTGCCTTGTAATGGGCAGCTCGGTATGGGTAGGGCAGTGTCAAAGATGTGTGGGAGCGGAAATCGTGGAAGAAGGGGCCTCACTATCCTACGCCACTGAAACTTTGGCCCCACTCTGCGAAGGGTGTGAAACAGAGCTGACCGAGTTCGGCAAACCTTGCGGCATGTGTCGGACCATGTGTCACCTCCGGTGTGGCAAGCGCGGGAAGGAGGGCTTTTGGACCTGCGGCAACTGTCGCAACAAGTCGCGGAGGATGAAATGGAAGTTCTCCAACAAGAGCATCTACACGAGGGACAACTGCTTTGGTCGGCTTAAGGGGTCAGTCTACCGGTGCAAGCACCGCGGAGGCCTTGCACATGAATCCTGCGCCAAGGAGGTGGGGCGGAGCAGCGAAGGCAAACGGATCTACCAATGCTCAAGCTGCCAAAAGTACGAGCGCACGCCACACGGCTCCTCATGCAAGAACTTGGTCAGCGCACCCACAATCGGCGCGCGGTGTGAAGGATGCCGGCTATTCGCCTAGGACGAGTGCGCGGTGAAGCTCAAGCGGAGGGGAGGAACGGTGGAAAAGTACTGCCGGCCGTGCCAGGAACGGGGTCACCCCAAGCCCCGCAAGCATTTCACGCAAAAAAGCGCTAAGAGACTCTGGGACAGAGTCTCGAAAAAAGGGGGCGTTGGGGGCATCAGTGTCACGCCCAAATCTGTCGCAGCTCCGCAAAAGAAGCAATCCGCGGAATGAGGACCGAGAAGGCAGAGGGTCCGCGCACAGGATGCTGGCTCCCGCGGATGCGGTTGAGCGAGGGGTAGCGCGGATCCAAGGAGGCAAGGGCCAGGGTATTGATGGGAAGTCCGCCGCAGGCTAACAACTCGCCTGCGGTGGTTCTCCTCAGTCGAAGAACTTGTGGAAAGGCGGGAAGCAGTGGAGGGAAGAGCCGCGGTGCAAAAGGAACATGGACAAGTCGCAGTAGAATCCGCGGCCACTGACAAAGCACAGGCAGGATAGCGGAGGAACTGAGCAATCAGGGGAGAAAACGTCCAATCAGTATAAGCGACCAAGCATCAATCACGGAGAAGTCCCGGGAGACGCACCGCAGAAGACGTAGATTCAAGGAAGTCCACGAAGAACCGCGTGCACGAACCGCGGATGGAGAACATGATCAGCAGAAGATAGGCAGTGTGTGTGTGTGTGTGAATAGGATGAGACCCGCGGTGCGTAGCCGCACCGCGTGGAGTCCACAGTTGGAGGAAATAGGATGGTGTGAGAGGGATGAGACCGACTACGTGTAGACACGCTGTGCGGAGTCCCAAGTAGAAAAAGGGCCCCACCAGCAATAGCACAAATGCAACTCAGACTTGCTTGCCTTCCAAACGTATTCCATGTACTCCGCAATCAGCTTTATCAAAGTCATTGGCCTACTCTCATTCCTATGCTCCACCCATCGCCTTCTTGCCCTCAGTTGCTCTCGGAGTCCGATCCGTGGACTGTGGGAGAGTGCGTGAAGAACCAAAAGTCCGAGTGAGGTGGGCTGCCGGCGGTATCCCTTGCTTGCACACGTTCGCAGAACGGGGCTCCGCGGAGAGGAGTCAGACGCCACGAGGTGGTGGACTTCCGTGCGGGAAGCAGTGGAACGCGGAGCATCACTCATCGGTGAGGTGTCTGCGCAAAAGTTTAGACCTGTGGTCCGCAGAAGAGCTGATAATCAGGGGTTTGTCATTGCGGGGTGCTGTACTCTAGTGGGCCGCGGAGTGTCGCATCTCATTAAGATATCTGCATAGAGGTCTAGACCTGTGGTCCGCGGAACAACTGATTATTCGGAGTTTGCCATTGTCGGCTGCCATACTCTGGTGGGCTGCAAAGTATTAGTCTTCATCGTGTTTGCGCAGCAGTCCCAAGCCCGCGGTCTGCGGAATAGCCTATAGCCTAAAGGTGACTTGTGTCCGGCCACTCACTAGTAGAAGTGAAGTGCATAATCCGCGGAGATCCGCGGAGAGTGACCGTCCGCGGAAAAAAATCAGGGACGCGGCAAAAATGGGGGCATCACAGCCACCAAGGACTATGATCATCGGACTCCAACTGTCCGGCAAGGCCACAAGGAGGATCATAGTTTGCAAGTGAGAGTCAACCTCCCAACCAGAGGCCACGCACTCCACTGCGAGTGACTCAATCTGCAATATGATCTCCATGATGTTGTCACCTTCGCTGGCTCGGAGGGTGACGAGCCGTTTGAAGATGAAGAGCTGATTGGCGAGGTTGCTTGACTGGTAGATGGAGCAGAGTTTTGACCATGCTTAGCAGCCACGGTGCATCTTTGGATGTGCCCAAGTTGTGGTAGGCATAACGCGGACAAGAGGAGCGCCAACGCCTTTTTTTTGGCTTCTTGTATGCCTCCTTTACCTCACCTGTTGCAGTCTCCGGCAGAGCAATCTCATCACCCTTTACAAGCTCAAGCAGTCCCTTGTTGTGGAGGAAGACCTCAAACTGCCACCTCCACAAGGCAAAGCTTGACCCATCAAACTGAAGGACAGTACGGTTGCTCTCTTGCTCGCTGGTTGCCATCTCTTGCTATTGGAAGCGTGAACTTAAACTGGCTTCAAGCCCCTTAGAGGCGTGGGCCCATAACCCTTTCTTGGCCTAAGGGTGAGTGTGCATCCTGGAGGGTCCCTAGCAATGGCTGGTTCACACGACCAACTGTTTTTGGAAAGACTGAAACTGTGGAGGCAACTGGTTCCAAGGATGGCAGAAAACTGGTCAGAGAGTGAGGCAATTGTTTTGGCCTGAATTTACTGGGAATGAATACTTTATCTAGGCTCAAAAGCAGTGGCATTCTATAGCCACTGATCTAAGCTTTCTTGAACACCACAGCATGCCAGATTTGAAGCTTCCTAGCAGATTCTATGGCTTCTTGAGTGGCCCTTGGTACGCTGTCCTTTTCCCACCTAGGAAGGAATCTCTTCCTTCCTCTAGAAGCTTCTGCCCCTTCCTAGATTCCTCAGCTTGCTTCTAGTAGGAGGAAAGGTATCCGGAAGACCAAGACACCCCTAGATGCCTTTTAGGACAAGTCACCCCTTGTAGAAGGTGTGCCTCCTTCCTGGACCCTCACCTTGGTCTTCTAGAACCTTCAGTGGAAATTATAGAGGTTGAGCTAGCTTCCTGGCATCAATTTTTCACCTCCCTTGAGGCAGGGCTGAAATTGATCTTGTGGGACTTGAACCCGGGCCCCTGCCTTTAAAGGTGGACACCATTAACCACTAAGCCACTAAGGCTTGTCTTTTTGGTGTTCCTTTTTGGATTCACTCCTGCCATGGTGAGGAGCATCTCTCCAACAGTATGTGTGTGTGTATGTGTGTGTGTGTGTGTGTGTGTTTGTTAACGTCTATGTGTGGGTATGTATGTGTGTGTGTCAGTGTGTGTCCGTGTGTGTGTGTGTGTGTGTGTGCATGTGTGTGTGTGTGTGGGTGTGTGTATTGTGTTTGCGTGTTTTTGTGTGTGTGTGTCTGTCTGTGTGTGTGTGTGTGTGTGTGCATGCGTGTGTGTGTGTGTGTGTTTATGTGTGTGTGTTTGTGTGTGTGTATGTGTGTTTGTGAGTGTGTGTACCATCATGCGTGCGCGCGTGAATGTGTGCGTGCATGCGGGCATGTGTGTGTGCATGCATGTGTGTGTGCCTGCGTGCGTGCATGCGTTTGTGCGATGTGTGTGTGTGTGTGTGTGTGTGTGTGTGTGCGTG